>WJFB01000571.1:0-55853 GCA_009870185.1 Pygmarrhopalites habei
GAACACATAATATTTATTTTAAATGATCATGAACTTCTGGATCCAGAGATGACCCACATTGGGTGGTTCCTGGAACTCTAGATTGGATATTTTTCTAACACAATGCACTTAATTTCTTCTCTCTCTGTCTACTACTACTTCTGAGCTGAACTGCCTTGCCGTCATTTCATTTAGCTGAACCTGAATCTTCCTTAAGAGAGGAGCTCTCCTTTATCTGGGCAGAGCACAGTCCGTCACTGCCATGATTAGGCCTCTACCACGATTTGTCAAGGAACTAATAAGTCTTGTCATTCTATTTATCTTACCAATACCTTTTTCACTTCTCTCTGTCCACTCACCCTTGCCATGCACCCTCCTAATAAATAACCCTCATCATTATCCAAACATTCCCTCTCCTTCCCTCTGTCTGAACATTCTTTTTCGCCACCAAAACTACACACCAAGGCTTGTCAACACACCGTGTCGATTTTATAAATTGCATACTTTGACACCTTCACGGTCCACCTTAAAAATCATGCTCCTGCTCTCTTTCTACTGTCTTTAAAAATTTGCGAATGAACAAAAAAAACGACATGAACTAATGAACGGGTGTAGAAATGTAATTTGCAATACCATGTGATCCGACCACCTCTCTCTCTCTCTCTCTGGCTTCATCCTGCTTACCTGGTTTAGCCTGAATCTACATTTCTGAACGTTTGTCTAATAGTCAAGCCACATCCTACTGTTTCATGCACAGCTATACCTGTAGCATATAATATATGCTGTAATGCTACGTATGTGGATTTCTGTATGGATGGAGTAATGATAGCTTGCGAGAATGGAAAATGGGGAAAGAAATGGCCACTTGTAAACTCGAACAACATGAACGACATGAAAATCAAGAGAGATTCTTTTTCATGCCATTCCTACTCTACATTTCCATACCTCTGTTGTACACTGCAAGCTGTGGCAAATGTTAATGCTAAACCACATGCAAAAGCTCACCCCTCTCTCCCTGTGTGCTCATTCAAGCATATTACATATTTGAGATACTGAAGACACACTACGTACGTAAGTACATCAACAAAAACACAAAGATATAAAATATACATTATCTTTACATGTGGAGTGCATGCAGCAGTCTTTAACTGTTTCTTTCCTCCTCATGGACTGTAGCTCCCCATTAATTCCTCACTAACCTCAGTAAATATGTGAGTGTGTGAGCACAATCGAACACGAATTGAGAATCAAGTTGAGGAAAGGACCGTTAGGAACAAGACCAAACCTCCCAGTTTTGCTCCTTCATCTCCTACATCATATTGTGTACGGCAAGTGCCAGGAGTGCAATGTACAATACAAATTGATCAATATGGCTCTCCCTAATTTTTCTAATAAATAATTATATGACTCCATCATCCTCCATTCAATCCCATCAACGTCAGAACGTTACAGTCTACACACAATAAATACAGGATAAACCACAGATGAGGAAGAGAAGGAATCAGAACCAATAATCAAATTAGAGCTTCAATCCTCAATCCTCTTTGTATGTAAATAGAGAGAGAACATTCGCATCTTTTTTAATCTTGAAATTATGTTTCTCGAAATGCCTGAGTAAATATATCGGCAATCACCGTAACCAACTCTAACTGTTGTACACTTGACATGGTTACTCCTGTACATACTCCTGTATGCTGAAAAATGAATTGATTCGAAGGAATCCTCTGCTTTTTCAGTAATCGTAAATACAGGGAAGATAGAGAGAGAGAGAGAGAGAGAGAGAAATAATATTGTGAACAGTCTTCAATTTTCACATCACTCCTCATAAATTACTTTTGCACACATACACACAGTACATACACATACACAATTTGCAATGACAATTTGAATCCATTTACATTTCACACACACACGCACATCTTCCATCCTCATGTCATCATCATTAGACATTAACGTGGAGGAGAAGGAGAGGAGGATAATGATAATTCAAAATCTTTTCTTCGCACTCTTTAAATTTAATTCATAGTGGTGACACATTTAAGCTCCTCTCTAAACATGTTCCGTTTTCCCCGTTCTTTTCTTCTTCCCACTCTACACAACACACACACACACTCCTCACTCTACACCTTTCAGCTTGAATGGCTTGCAAATATGACCGCATGGTGCAATGCAAAATTCAAAAAAAAAAATGTAGAGTCAATGGGAGAGAGACCAAGGACGCGTGACTAATGACAGATACACACATTCTTAATACACAGTCAGAAAGTCCACACAGACACAGACGGTAAACAAATTCCCAAACTATATTTAATATATAAGTTGTCATTTAAATAGAAATTATGTTGGATAGAGGCAGAGGAGTGAAGGAAGAGTCTGATAACTGTGAACAGAAAATAAATGATGAGGAAATTTTTCTCCAACACACAGACCCACTGTCTGTCTTTTACTCTTCTTCGCGAAAAGATTCAGCCTAAATGACAATTTAACAATGAATTATTAGGCATTTTTAAAACCACTTCCACTGTCATGAGAACGAACAGACACACACACACATTCTGTGACATGGCTGGGTGACAGGGAAAATGTGACAATGATGAGTGAGGGAAGGATTAGGGAAAACGTGCACAAAAAAAGAATAACAGCATGATGACAACAATAAACTTGGCCTACTAAAAGATGTGAGTGTGAATGTGAGTGTGTGTGTCACTGTGTGTGTACGGGATGGATGTGAAGGGAACCATTAGCCAGTCCATTATTATCATACACATTATCCGTCATTTACCTGTTTCAGGAAAATAATCGTACGTCTTTCTTTCATACTCATAAATGATGTCAACAATCATTCAAATATTTTTCTTCAAAAAACGTACATTTCTCATCCAACAATTCACACACACACACACACAGAAGATAAATTCGTTGAGCCACAAACTTTAGTGGATTGTATAGGTTACAAATTGCAATTTAAATGTCTTTTCTCCTCTGTTCACAACAATTGTGCTAAATTCTAGAAGGAAAAAAAATCAACGGTTTGTCTGCCCGGCTATTAAAGTTGTAGACGAGTGAATCCATGGTGCAGGCAAAGATAGAAGAGGAAAAAATTTCCTACGTAAAAAAGAAACGATCTGCAATGTTTTCCTTTCATCTTTATCCTTATCTTTGTTCTTCCCTCTACAGTCCACACACACGCTCAAAAAGAGACACGGAAAATCTTTGCCTTTTTTGGTGATGGTGATGGCAAGTCCGTGGGTTTTTGTGGAGGATATAGAAGAATTTTTTTTCAAACTCTGGAATCCATTGGAATGCATAAAGCAAGGAACATTGATTGCATGATATGTATGTAGTATCATAGGAGAGAATGTAGTCAAGCGAAAGAGTGGCTCTATACTGTAGAGAGGAGTATAGAAATACATAGCATCTATGGAGAAAATGTAAAGCCTCTGGATTTGGTACTGGACAGTGCTCAATGTTTCTTTCAAAATCATCACATCAATCTTCCCAAATTTGCTTTGATGTTGGATTAGAAGGAAGGAGAAACTGGGGGTAGGGAAAACGGGCAAAGACTGACCCTCCGAAAATTCGGAAGGCAACAGCAAAAGAGTGAGACTCTCGACAGCCAAAACACGACGTCTGATATTTTGAAAATTCCAAACTTTTTATACAGAGTGATATGGAATGGGGCCCTTGGAATATCTTGACATACACACACATTTATCCACCCACATATATGTACAACGTGTGATTGTGTGTGACTGACTATGTGGATGTAATGTGGATGGAGGGGAGAGAGAGAGAGGAGGAAAAACAGAGGAGATAATATAGGTAGCACATGGATCCATTCAGGGGCAGTCTAGCATGAGATTCCAAGTTACAGTCCAGCTGCGTTTCGGACTCACATTTCCAGCTTTTGTCCAGGGGAGATCATTTCCAAGAGTGAGAGAAAGACACACACACACATAGAGTCGTCCAGCTTGGTCTTAAGGAGGGAGAAAAAGATTCAACAAGAAAAAAGGGAAAAAAGACAGAGGACCAAGACACACACACACAGAGGGGAAAAAACGAAACACCATCGCCTTTACTTTTCCACCTTCAGACACTCTTCCTTTTTCTATGCTTTGTAATATATACACAGTAAATATATATGTGTGGAGAAAAAAGAGCTAACGTTAAAACAAACTATCGACCTCTCTCAAAATAATATCTCCACAACACACACACACACGTCGTCGTCCATTTCCATTGCCATTGCCCTGTGGTTTTGTGTCTCCCCCTCTGTCTCTCTCCAGCCACAAACCCCTCCGTCTCTCTCCTTCTCTCAAAGTCCACAGCCTTCTATTAAGGGAACATTTTTCTCAAACACAAAAGAAAAACATGGGGGAAAAAATTCCAAGTGGAAATGGATACAAAAATTACATAAAGAGTTCACAATCCTACATTTTCATGTATGTTGTATGGCAAGGCAAACGTCAGTTTAATATGAGAGAAAAAAAGGTAAGGACAGTCTAGTATCATTTTTGAACCTCCAATCAAAGGTCTCTAGTTTTTCTTAAATTTTTTTAAAAAAATTCAAGCCATCAAGAGTGATCGAGAATGACTCTGCTATTACGTCAAACTTCTTGAGACGGTAGAGTGAGGTCAGAGGAACAAAATAGCTTTGTATCATCCTAAAAATATCAGTCACTTCTCCCTTCCTACAACGGCTACAACAAAATCTCCCATTTAAAACCCTGTTGTGCGTATGCGTGTGTTTACACTTTACATTCATCTTGATGTAGTGTGTGTGCCCACTCCCCACCAAGAGATAATGTGAACCATTTAATTTAATTTGAAGGAAGAGACATAGCATCTCTCTCTCTCTCATATACCACCGTTATCCCCCATCCCTATCTCCACAAACTCTCCAAAAGAATGGAAAAAGAGTGTAGATAAATGAATCTTCAATTTGAAAAAAGAGAGAGAATTCCCAGTCTTAAAAATCTTTTGCCATTCCCTCCTCCTCCTCACATCCTCACATTTATTTACATGACCAACTCTTCTCTCACCCAAGCTAGCGAGATAAGAGGATGCTCAATTTTGTCTGCAGATAAAAAAACTCCAACTTGTTCTTCCTCTCAACTCCATCCCAGTTTCCTCACAATCACACATGAGCTACACACACACACTGTAGTTTGCCAGTAAAAAAAACCACCCAAAAAAGTAGAAAACTGACAAAGTTGTACACACACACACACAAACTCAGGACTCAGACCTCCAATGATTTCCCATAGCGTTCAAGAGGAAGAAGGAAAAGAGAAAAAAAAGCTCATTGTGGCAAACGTCAATTTAGTTTAACTCCTCAAACCAACTTATCTTGGTTCGTTGGCTCTGGCTGATTCGCAAGGAGAAGAGTAAATCAGCATTTTATCCCACACCCGCCTAGCTATTCCTCTATACTATCCATCCACATTCCACATACACACAATTTATACGATATATGATATATACCTGTGTGTGTGTCACCAGGTATAAGTTTCAGAGAGAGAGAAAACTCAGGATACATTCCGCCCACAATTTGGTTTGTGAGGACTAGTCGTCCGTGTATGACACATATACCTCATAAGCCATAAAAAATATATATTATTGATCGACAGTCACTCGCATATATTTTTTTATATAAAAAAACAAAAAACTTCTTCCTCGTTCCACTTTAAAGATCAAATGGGAAATCCGCTCGCCACAACTCTACAATATCCATCTCTCTAAATATTATACGCATTGGAAGGAGGAGTGGAAGCGGAAAAATGAAATGAGACTCTCTATCCCTCCAAGTACCCAACGTGGTCACCCAAAAAAATGAGAGAAAAACTCAAACATTTTCGCAAAAGTCCGAAAAGTTGGCCATCGTTAAAAACCACCGACACACACACACACAACGTCCAGCATACATTATTCCCATCATCTCTCTTGGTTGATGATGGAACAAGTTCCAAAAATCAGGGACGTTGGGTCCTCGTTATCTTAATCCAGCTACGAAGTACCCCTCGCAATTTGCAAGGACGTAAAACTGTCCCCTGGTCAAATGTTTAAACTGGGAATGAGTCTTAGCTACCTACTCGTCAAAATTCCCGGTGAATCCTTTTTTCCCCCGTTCGTCAGTGAGTTGACTAAATAATGAGTGACGCGGGTCGAATGGCCCACACACAAAGAAGAGACCAGAGAGGAGTAGAAGGCGTAGGAACAAAGTTGGAGTTGTCCTCATCCTCGTCATTGAGGAGGACTCAGTGAAGCAGTGAGACGGATAATCTCCAAAGGGCCAAATTGAATTTTTCCTATTCTTCACACAAATGAGGGTCAATATTGGAATTGGCATTGGTCCCCCATCCTCCTTCTCCTCTACACGCTCTTGTGATTCTGCATGTCCCTCCATCCTCCTCTCCTCCACTCCTTTCATTCTTTACTCAACAGTCTGCTCACAATCACACACACACGCATCTAGAGAGGAGACTAGGAAAAGCATCCTTCAATGAAATTCTATAGAAAAGGAGAAGCTTTTTCTATCTTTTTTCCATAGTTCAACTAATAGCCACTTGAATTCCATATGTCTCTTCCCTGTTTGTATTTGTGACTTTCTCATCACCCCTCCCCTCTCTCTCTCTCTCTGACACACGTATGCACAACATTACATATGGAGACAAGACTGGACTGGAAGGATCTGGAGCGTTTATCACCTCTGTCGATTCAAACTCATCAAATTACTTGTACACTCCATCCTCCATTTACACTCCCATGAACTCTTCTTTTGAGAAGAGAGAAAGAGAGAGAGAGGGACAGTCTTCCATTATTAAATCCCATTATATCAATTGCCTCCTTTTTTTGAATTTACTCCTGGACACTCCCTCCCCTCCAGTCCGGTGAACACACAACACAATGACACAAAGTCCGAGAAACTGTCTTTATATGTAGGTAGTATAAAGAATGCTCATTTATTTCTATTATTCTTCAAAATTATTCCACGACTCTTCACTTCCTCCCTTCGCCTCCGCTCCTAGAAAAGTCCGAGTTGAATATGGCATATTTGTCGGGATTTCGGAGAGAGAGACTCAACTCTCCCAGTTCACTCGCCTCATGGCAAACTCCGGGTGAAACGTGAAGAGAACACAAAGTTGTTCTCATTTCTCAAAATTTTCTTTTGAAACAATCCCCATTTCATCTCTCTCTCTCTCTCTTTCTCCATCATCCAGTTTGGTCCGCTTGGCCCATAATTCCCTAATCCCGACATGTCCACATTGTTGGAGACTTTGTATCCTGCGGAGGAAGAGGCGAGTAAAAAGAGGAATTATAAATTTGAGTTTGTCCATTTAAAACAAGTCTCTCTCTCTCCTTCTCTCTCTTTCTACTATCCCTGTGTGTCTCAAAGTTAGACCAAAAGAAAAGAGATTTGATACGCTCTAATAAACGTCGTCTCCTTCAAGTCAAACTCAATGCATTACATCAGATTGTCCTCCACTATTCTATTCTACAATACTCTTACAGGACTGTAGACTGTATAAAGGGAGGGAGGGGTTAATGGAACAATTACCACTATTCCTGCATAATATCATTATACACAGCAGAGACAAACAAAAGTCCCAGTTGTCTTGATATTTATGTAACATTCTTGTTGTTCTTCTCATTTCATTGCACTTCATGTCCAAAAAGTCCGCTCTCTCTCACATACACTAACAAGACAGGACAACAGAATAGGAGAGAGCGTTAATACTTAACACTCCACTCCATACAATCCAAAATAATACATTATAGCTTATAGCAGAGTGGTGGGACACACTATGCCTGATTTAGTATTCAAATCGCATGCAAGGACTGTCAAAACAGAGAAGAGAGCAAGGAAGATGGAGAGAGAGAAAGACAGAAATAGAAGACACAATGGTCTTAATAGGTCTCAAAAAATGTTGCATGTTCTCATAAAATGCCTGGAGAGGCGAGTCTCCACCAAAGACAGTCGAGAAGCTCTGTCTCTCTTCCCCTGACTTTATTATCACTGAGAGGAATCTAATGAGAGTGTGAGCTTAAAATATAAATTATAGGGAAGGCTCTTCCTCTCCCCCTCCATCCCTCCTCGTCTTCCCTTGTCTCGTGTGTCTGTTTGTGTGTGTGTGTGTATAATACAGATGCTCCATCACATCTTGTCTATATTATGTTATATGGATGGCAAATGGGGGTATTCATCCTGAGAGAGGGAGGACCAAAATTACAATACATGGAAAAAATATAAAAATAATGAAAGTAACACAAGTTTTGTCTTTTACAAAAAAAATTATTAAGAACAACAAACAAAATAATAATAATTCCATTAAGGTAGGTTTTGCTCTCAGCCCAAATCCTTCTCTCTCTCTCTCTCTCTTATATCCTAATTAGTTACTATTTCCTCTCCTGCTATCACCACACAATTAATTCTCATTTCAATGTGTAATTATACAGATGGGCATTTAAAAAAGAAAGTCAGAGAGGAGAAGAGTGGCACGAAATAAAATTCAACAGAGAGCCGACAAAATATTCTTCTGTCTGTTGTAAATTATAAACTCATAAACAAATATCCTTTCATACTGTATGTACACATGTACAGTAAATACTATCACTTTCCAAATAAACGGATACATGACTCCACATTACTATTATTATCCTCATTATCCTTCTTCTCTGTGTCCCTATCTGTACAACAAGAAGAACAACAACAACACAAACAGACAGTCTCACATCCAAATTTCTGTGGCATCCGGACGACGAAGAGGATGGCAAAACCTCTTTGTGATCATTTATATCATGGCAAAACAATGAAGAGAACATGGAAAAAATTTTCTCATAAAAAATCCCATGTATCCTTCTCTCTCTCTGTAGTGTAGTGTGCAAGGGATATGGGAAATCATTATGAAATTCCGAAATTCAATTTAATCCCCCTACTTACATTTCCCTCTCTCCTCCTACTCTGAGTAATGGTTCGCCCAGTTAAACAGGACGACAACACACACACATCTTCATACACAACCCTCCCCTTCTCTCTCTGCTTGTGTACTCCCAAATCCATTTAATTTAATGGGCTCCGCTTTTGTCAGAGGATGAGAAAGTGGATGAACAAAATCAAAGGCGGATGAAACATTCTATAATGATAAATTCATGACTGAGAAATTTACAAGAGAGAGCCCTTTGATAAGAGACACACACAGAGAGAGAGGGTCAGTCTGCTCAGCTGTCCATGTCATGTTGATGATGGCGAGACCTTGTCAAAGAGCCTTCAAACTCATCCGCACCATCAGATGAGTTGAGTTTAGAAAAAAAGTACAGTTTAATGGGATCAGGCTAAGATTAAAGGAAATTTTATGTGTGCTGCTGACGGGCCCATTTTTGCTTCATCTTTTTCGTACAGCTCAAAAGAAGAGAGAAAAAATCGTCACCCAAACAGAAGTGCAAATGAAGATCAGGTGAATTTGCGATCTTGTACAAATTCTGACTCAGCCCCCAACTCCCAATGTAAACAACAAGAAAAATTAAATAATCCCCGAAAATGACGCGGTAGACACAACAGGTAGAAGAATTCAAAAAAAAGATTCCATTCTGACTGGAGTAGCAGTAGAAATATTGACATGAAACAAATTCTGCATATTTTTTACTTGTCTCTTCCTCTGCTCGTGACACTTGACACAAAGTCCACCGTTTCCTGTGCTCAGCTGTCTCCAGCCTTTCTCCTCTCCTCTTCGCCACATTTCAAGTCAAGTATTGAACAACTTTAGCCTCACACTCCCGTCAACCAGACGGATGGAGAAAAGATGATGGAGATGCAGGTGGTGTCAGTACAGCTAAAAAAAATGGTCGGAAGAGAGACGAGGAGAAAAAAAATCCCTTTGTCTTTAACAAGAATCACATTGTAAGATTTGTTGTGTGGAGGAGGATGTGCTGTAAAGACCAAATATTGAGCCATGCTTATGTACCGCGTTGGAAGAGGAGGGAAAAAAGCATCTGTGTCCACTCACACATCGTCAGTCATTCTCCCTGACAGCATCATCATCATCATCCTCACAACAGACAAAAATAGTACACAGCTCCAGGAGAGACAACCCACTCCACACACACACACACATATATATACATACAAATAGACACTGCATACTTGTACAAGTCAAAATAACCGAGTTGGGGTAGTACACCCGCATGTGCTACTAATTTTTTACAATTATCATCACACAATCCCAAAAATCATGATGATGATGATCCTTTGAAATAAATGGAATTCCAATCTCTGTACAATTTTTGATGGTCAATATTATCCAGAATAAAATTAAGGTGGAATAACAATAATAGTTTTTTTGACAGCCCCTCACCAGGCCAACGGAGAAGGGGTCAAAGGAAGTCAAGAGCCTCCACTCCAGGTTCAGTGACAGTCCAAAGCCAATAGACAAACTTGAGAGAGAGGTACACTTGTTCAATTAATACCGTACACTCTATTAAGATAGGACAACTCTTTCCAGCCAAGAGTCTCTCTGTGTCAATCTTCAGAAAGACATGTAAATACTGTACGGTATATTGACTCGAGGATCTACCATAATCCACAAAGACAATCCACTATAACAGTTGATAGTAAAATTGTGTAAAAATCTTTGAGCCAATCTCTTCCTCACTCTCTCTTCAGAGATGATGCCCACTTAAGTGGATGTTTGTATGTTTAAACTTTATCGACATCGACGGGACGTCTTCCTCTCTCCCTCCTCCCAACCACATGAGACCTTGTTGTAACTTGTAATATACTTCCAGAGTTAAATGAGACTGATTTACCTTCACTATTCAAGTCCCAATCTCATTCACTATATCCTCCATGTTCTGTACTGTAGAGCACAGAAGAGGAGAGCAGGGGAATTCATGGGATGAGAGGAGAGAAGTCTCCTCACACACAGAGTGAAAGATGAGTTGAAAGTGTCACAGACTCTGACTCTCCACTCCAAATACGGACTTTTGTTCCAAAGTCCAAGAAGAAGGAGAAGAAACCCCCCATGACGATGGACATCCTATGGATTTCTCTCATCTCTTTCCCTCTCCTTCTCCCTCATCCCAAGACTCTCTCTTCCACAGAGAGAGAGTACAGCTCCTCAGTCCACCTATCTCAAGTGACACTTTTCTTATTTACCAAACTCTTTAACCTCTCAACCTGTGCGAGAAGCACACAAGCACACACAGGGAAAAGAAAAGGCAAGTGCTTTCTTTCTCTCTCTTCCTCTCACTCAGATCAACGAGGGACCCCAACATCCTCCATCAGAACAGCCAAGGCAGTGTGCAGTGGATACTCACATCCAATTCCGATTCCAAAATCCAAGCTACACACTCCCCTCCTCTTCCTCCCAAGTCTCTCTCCCTCTCTCTCTCCGAAGAAAAAAACTCCATCACGTCAATATTTTATTGTATTTGTGAACCAACTCACATCCCACACTACATTTCATTTTATTTCGCCCCCTCCTCCTCCTCTCCGACATCTTCCTCTTCTCTTCTCGTCAAATCACGGACTAAGATTCAAGTCACAGCTCCCTCTTTTCCCCTCTCTCTCTCTGCACACACACAACAAGATGCCATTACACGAGAGAGAGAGAGATATGTGGAGAACAAGTCGAAATCTCCCCCTTCATCCATGATATTACATACTGAGGGACCTGTGCCTTGTAATAGTGAGAGGGGAGGTATAAAAAAGAGAGAAAATGGGTAAAGTCAACTAGAAAAGTCATTTCGTTTGATTTCATCCGATCCCCCTTCAGTCCTATCTACAATCTACAGTGAAGGTAAAGCTGAGCTGAGCCATTGAGTTTTTCTTGAATTTTCTACTACATTGACTACAGTCCAATAATTATGAGCTTTCCCTTTTGTCTATCTCTTTAAATTCCCTCTTGGTTTTTCTCTCCATCTCTCTCGGCAAAGCTCCAATCAAACCCACAAAATTCAATTTGAACCAGAAGAGAAGGGTACACGATTCTGGTAATTTCAATCAAAATTTCGGGATTTAAAAAAACTAGAGTTAAATTTTAAATGTACTTTTCGATACTCGACTCCATGCTGTAAAAAAATTGTATTAATATTTCCAAACACCCCCCTAAAACCTGAGTTCCCCCACAATAAAAACTGAACGCTGTGCTGGAGTGAAGGAATAAAGCTTTGAGGCAAAGTGGTAATACAGAGGCACCCATTGTTCAAAAAAACTCGTTTAAGTCCTCGACTACTCCTGATCTTTCAAAACATACCCAAGACATCGTATTGCGTCGAGGGGAGAATACAAGGAAGGCTAGGCACATATCCTTAGTACTAATATGACCCCTTTAATTTCACACAGTACGTCCCCTTTAGTAAAGGGCCTTAACATATCCATGATATTCAGAAGCACACACATACAAGGTGAGTGTGGCTGGAATCTGGATCTGTGAACTATAAAGAAAGAGAAGGAGAAGCCTTGAGTTTTCTTGAAGCCATAGAATAATATCTCCATTTTGTACACACACATACGCAAGGAACACACACGGGAATAGAGCTTAGGTACCGAATATTATCCAGGCAAATGGTGAGCCTTTATTCTTCCATCCCATCCCAGGCCCTTCGATATGACGTATGAGAGGTAGCCCTGTACAACACTAAAGCTTGAAAGAATGCATCTCTCTCCGCCGACCATATATTTCCCTACACACACACACACACACTACACACACGGATTCGGGTATATATCGTACATCTCACCAATTCTCACATGAAATTTTCAAAGCCCCATTTTCGAATACGACTCGATTGTTTACAAGCCATTAGCCGGGAGCTGGACACGTCCATGTCCAAATATTTCAGTTTGAGTTCAGTTCAGAGAGTGATTCATAACCCTACCTTGTCTCCCTTTCTCTCTCTCTCTCTAACCCAAAATATAATACAGTTTGTGCTATCCAGGATTTTGATGCATGATATCCAGCTGCTAACCTACATACATGTGGATCTTCATATCCAAAATTCCAGATGCAAAAATACACAGAGATGAATGCAGATTGCATCCACCAATCCAATATATATGAATTCAATTCCATTGATTTAGAATTCCACTGATGACGCAAATATAAATGAATATCAACTCTCTCTCTATATTCTGTACACATGAGAGTCGGCTGTAAAGACATTTTTTCGCCTAATGTCCCGATACACCCTCCACACACACACACACACATTTATATTGACTATATTGTGCACGATATTATGATTGCCATGGCCGATTGCCCTTACCAGTCCATCCTATTAGATTGAATGGATGAGAGAGAGAGAGAGAGCTTTCAATGAATTCATTCTTCACTCATCCAATTCGAAAAACCCAAGGAGAAGGGACGTACACAACACACAATAAAGACACACACACACAGGGACAATACACTGCAGTATAAAAGGCTAAAGACCTGAATGACACAAAATGTTGGACATTGATAGGCCCATATCGTCCAAATGCAGTCTCATGTGCGTAGACTCTACCCGGTCTCCACATCACATGTGATGTATATATGGAGGGGACATAAATCTACCATGTAGTAAATTTGTACCTTTCTCCCTCTCTCCCTCTCTCTCTCTGGCCGTGTGTGTGCCATCATGGTGTATATGGAAGCGTGTATAGTTAATCCGTATAAATAAAAGTATAACACGTAGGATCGGGGAATGGAAAACGTTCATCAAGGAAGAGAATGCGTTTGCCGACGAAGAGGTCGGTGGACGGGTCGTATGGAACTAAATACACACACACGCTACACAGTGAGAGTAGAACCATTTCCATCCTGGATTGAGAAGGATTATTGTGGAGAATGCAATGGACGCATTGACTCATGTCGAATGGGAGCCCTTCTCCCTCCAACACATTGGCTAAATGTTAAATACGACCATATAAACCATTTATAGTGGATCAGACAATTGAACCCTGGATGTATGAGAAGGGCCCTTCCTCGTATGTGTGTATCAATAACAAGGAAATTGAAATGGAAGGGATGAAGATGTGTGCCTTTAGTCCTGTGTGGAGAATCTGCTGCACATGCACACTGCATTGGCATTAAGGATGTATCTTGAAAGTTTTCATAATTTCCATGTGGCGGTAATCTAAGGGTGCTAAAAATGGTGGACGTTTGGGCTGAGTATAATATATAACAACAAAATTTGGACTTACCCCTGGTGTGGCAGCTGATGGACCGTATGGATACTGTGTCCATTGGAGGGATGATTCTTCGGTCGTGTCAAGCAGGACAACTGCAAAAAAAGAGACAAGAAAAAAAGAATAAATATCCACATTTCAGAACAAATGGAATCAACTCAACAAAAGGGAGAGCAATTGTACAATAATAGTCTCCGCTACACACACACACGGACATGGTCTGAAAGACACACTCAATTTCCTCATCCTGCACCATCCAAACCAGTCACACACACACACACATACAATGGCACACCATTATCAATCAATCCGTAAGTGAGCAAAGGGCCTTTTTCCTTGTCCTGGAGAGAAGGACAGCTCACTCTATTTATTTTATTATCATCCTCCAAAAGTTGATCCAGCCCCAATCAAAATTGAAAATATTTTTTGAATGGGAGACAATAGAGACAAGTGAGGGTGCATTTTAGAATGCAGTGCATGCACTCTCTTTCTCTCTCTTTAAAAGTGAATTTGTCAAATGGTCCACCTTCCTTCAACTCTCCTCGTATTAGTTTGTCAGAATGAAGGGACCCAGGATCATCAAGATAAAGGAAGATGTCTACAAATTTTTATAGCTAATGACAATTACCTAACAACTATTATGTAATCTTGTGGGATCATTCCATGAGTAATTTAATCTCCAAAGAGCACAACTCTAAACCAACAAAAACTGAGGACTGGGTCAGCACAAGTAGCCGCAGTAGCTAGAAAGAGAGAGAGAGAATACAAAGTAACACACACAACAAACTACTCTGGATATCGACCATTAAATCTAAATATCACTCCGAAATGCCAGTCAATCAAGATTAGGATCAGGGAGCCGTCGATCAAATGGGTAATGCATACACAATCATTTTTTCCCTCTCTCTCTCTCCTGCCCTTCCCTTCTATGTAGACGTATGAAGGAAGTTGTCAAAAAACCGGAAAACCTGACTGTGTAATAGGGAAGGGTTCCCAAATCCAGAGTTGATGCGATCTCCACACACACACGCACAAGAAAAACATACACAGGAGAGAGACTCGTGTGTGTACAGATCCAAGTACACAACACAACCACGAGGGTTTATGAATAAATATCGATGGATGAAGATGAAAAGACAACCATGAGGAGTAAAATTGGTCTATCCACACAACACACTGCAGTCTTCAATAGACTCTCCATGAAAGAAAACTGGAGAGAGAAAGGAGGGGAATAGATATACATTTAATGATAATGCCCACAAAGAACAAGTCCACCACACCAAAGCACACAAACACACACACAACAATAGGAATGATCAGAATAAAACATTTTTTCCATGATTCCGGGCATTGTGCCCTCTTTTCCCTTCCCGGATTCTCTCTCTGTAGTGTTTTACTCATTTTTATTTTTACACAGCCTCTGGCACGTCCATGATTCCCCCGCTTTCCTTTTCCCTCCTTCCTTCCTTCCCTCTCATAAGATCTTATTGTTAGGTTTTTGGAAATTCGTCGGGGAGACTCATGCGTGTCTACGTGTATACTGTATATGTAGAGGGCTGTGTGTGTGTCCGTGGATCACCTCTCGGATATGAGAAGTGTGTGTAGATTTTGTACATTGTGCCATTTCGTTCCCCAAAAACCCAGATGGATGACTAGCGGATGGTTTAGCTAGAGGATATTAGAGAGAGAGAGAGAGTTTCACCCAGTCCGCACTTGATTAGGAGTCCCTACACAATACACATACATATCAAGAGTGCCGGCTAGGAAGAGTGGCTCCTTTGAAGTTGCAAACATTTTCCATAATTCAATTCCCAGCTCCATTTCCATCTCCCTCCATCAACTCGAGGAAACTCATAAGCACACACTAAATTGTAAATACCATATGTACACCCAAGGCATTCAAAAGAGTGTGGATTTTTTTTTACAAAATAAAGAATGAAGTGGAGGTGGAGGAGGAGGCGAAAATTTGCTTTCTTTTCCCCCGCTTTTTCCCCGACTCCTAATTTCCTTCGTTTGTGTGTGTGTGTGTGAGGTTGAAACCCGCACGCACTATCCTTCATTTTCTTGATGACCTTTGAATAGTTTTTGCACGACCAACGCAAACCAATCTTTTTCAGCCACATCCATCCACACACACACTACACAACACAACACAGCCTTTATTAAAAAGAGAGAGGGGTATCAAGGAAAGCTCTTTGTGTGTGTCTCATCGTATATATAATATCCTGATGAAATTATGAAATCGCAAAAATCAAGTCAAGCCTGTTTTACACGAAAAATGTATTCGTGTATGTTGTCTAGGCTGTGTCTGGACTCCCCCTACACCGTGTGTGTGACCAACCACACACACGTACATATGGACAAGTAATCAAAAAACAAATAAGAAAAGAGAGAGAGAGAGAGAGAAAAAAAAAATATATATAAAGGGAATGGTGGGTGAAGCCTACAGCCAAATTAATGTTTTACATACACACAATATAACGTACAACTCATTCCCCATTCTCAACTAAAGTCTGAGTCTCGTGGAAAATTGAGATTTCCAGTCTTGTTAAATTTTTCTATCTTATCAACAAGAAAAAAATAGAGAGAGGAAAAATTGTGACCCAAAAGAGGAAGAGTTTTTGTGTGACTTTGGTCCGAGTCTCCACTAAAAATCTAAATGGATGGACGTATAAGGAATAGGAAGAGAAAGAGGAGGGAAAATTTTTATATCATTTTCCCTCATCATCATCATCTTCCACACACACACACACAAACTTTAGGAAGATGATGAAACTACATCCCATCTCTCTTTTCGCCAAGATCAAGACCATTCCCATCCGGTGATGGTACACAACACCACACACACACAAGATAGATAGATCTATTGAAGCCTTTTCATCTTCATCCTTGTAATCATCCTCGTCATCTCCCTTTCCTTTCCCCCTCTCCCCATCTCCCATCAACAAAATGTGAAGAAATGAAGCAGAAGAGTTTTCTATTCTGTCTCGCACGGAATTTTTTATCCATCTCTGGACAGTTCTGAACAAAGCTTATCCATATTTCCAGTCATTTCTGGAATTACTAGTTTTGGAGAACTGGAGAAATAAAACTCACTCTGGGCCTCCAAAATTTTATTGTGGAATTTTTTAAATAACCACCCAAAATTAATCTTGAATCCGAGTGGGTTGAAATTAGAGAAGTACAAAAAAACAAGAGGGGATTGTCCTCTCAGAGAGTCCTGTTCTGTAGAAATTTGAATTACATTTTATTAAATTGTGCCTGCAAAACAAGATGACGAGAGAGAGAGAGAGAATGGGAATATAATGAGAGTTTAGAGAGAAAGACAGAATGGCCAGTGCCAGGTTAGGCCATGACTGTAGTAATTTAATTAAATGAAAAACAAGAATGAGAAGGAAACAAGCTGAGCATTTGAAAATTTCAACCTACACACACACACACACACACACACACACTCACTCACTCACCACATTTCCATCCATCTCCCTCCCTCTCTCATTTCACCTTGAGCTTTTTAGCAATGGCCCTCGTCCGACCCGTCTCCTATATATTTCAAGGGATTTAATAGCCTATAAATTATCTGGGGCATCCCTCTCCTCCTTCCCTCCGTCATCTCTGTTTGCCTAACCACAGGACAGAGTACACAGACTGTGATACAGGATTTCTCCTTTTTACACTACACTCGGATCTCAGGGACTAGAGGCATCTCTCTCCTTCACTAAAACAAAAGAACGTCAATCGGCTTCATCAACCTCCCCTCCTCCCCCTTCGATTTTTCATAAAATTCTTCTCAAAATTTCACACACACACATAGTAATTCTCTGACTAGGAATTCGCATCAACATTCACATCCTCCATCCTACTTACAGTCCTTCGGCTGGCCCTCAATTTAATGAAGAGAATGAGAGGGGGAGGGGTGAGGACAGTTGGAGGGGATTTGGAGAAATTCATTTGAATTTCTCGTGTCCTAATCGTGGCACTCGCCTTACAACACGTGTATTGTACTAGTGTACACTATAACTGTGCACGAGAGTACAGGCACAGGCAGGGTATCTTGTTTTCAATTTCCTCCCTTTTTTTCACATGTTTCTCAAAACATATGGCACTAATGTATTGTCCTAGCGATGCATTGTGGTATGGGATGGCTACCAATTGCATTGGCATCGGGACTGACATGAAGATCCAAGGATTTTCCTATTGGATTAAATACTTTGTGTGTGACCATGTCCGAGCAACATCCACATGTACACATATTGGGATGTTGGTGTGTGTGTGAGGAAAAGAGCATTATTGTCATTACTTTCCAAGCCAAAATCCTCAAATTTATATCCAAACACACCATATGCACACACACACAGGGCAGGGGGAAAACTCCTTTCCAAAATAATACTTTTTCCCCGCTAAACAGAGATTGGATATACAGAGGGACAAACATGTTGTCTGCTCTCCCCACAAAAATATAATTCCATAGCAAAGCTAATCACAAATTCTCATTCACTTCCACACCTGGCTCTGGCATTTGAAGAGCCAGTCAAATTCCCGTCCTCCTTTCCTTTCCTTTCTCTCTGTGGATTCATCCACTTTGGAGAGTCTGTGTGAATTTAAAAGAGTCAGCTCCACTACACACTATACCATCATCCCTCGTCACATGACTAAAGGCCATTCGTAATTCCCCAACCTTTAGTATAATTGTTGTATTGTGAGTGTCTAAGGACAAATTGAACGCTTCATTTCACACCAAACATCTGACTGTGTGTGTTTGTGTGTCCTATTCTCCCCCCCCCCCCCGCACTTTTCTACTTGTCGTTCATCCACCTCCAAAAATCTTCAATTACTTTACGTAGTCACCACACACAGTACACATGCATTCGGGTCTCTTTGTGATTTTGAGCTACGACTGTTTTCTATATACACAAAATGGCTCATTTTCAAAGTCAAACTTTGAGGTTCCATTTCCTCCTTCAAAATTTGTAACTTCCATTCAAATACACCTATTGTGTCAAAATTGTCTTGTGTGTGTTGTGTTGTGTGTGTGTGTGTGATCTCCATTTCCTTCCTTTTCAAATTTTCTCCTTACAATTAGTTTTTCTTTACCCCTGTAAATTTGTCCTCAATTCATCTCCATTGAGAAGAAATCCTCCATTTGGAATAAAATTTAACGAAGCATGATCTCAAGCTGCATAGTACTGCACACACACACACTCTTACAATCTCCTTCCATTTTTCATGGAATACTCCTTGTGTAAATGGTCACTTAGCCATTCTCATGTGTTGCTAATTGTACAATGAGTATGTGTAGCCAGAAGATGATGGAGAACAAGACTCCAACTTGTTATATCCTATACAATTCAAATTTTTTTATATACTTATATATAAATACCCACAAGTTTGTCTTCAACTATTTATTTGGGCATGTCATGGCTTGTCTTGTCGATCAGGTCTCCTCCTTATTCCCATCCACACACGCACACACAGCCACTTCCCCGTGTGTAGTGTGTGTGTGTGAATGGAGGAGGATATTGACAGTATAACTAGAATTTAACTATCATCCTCGCCGGAGACACTTTGACATAATACTGAACTTGTACTACTATCGATTGACCGAGACCCCTCCACACACACCATGTGTCTATGGCTATAAGGAAAAAAACATACAAGCACTGAATTTTCTACATGGACAGTTTCAATAAGCTTCAACAATCCTACACAGTACACACGCACACATTTTTACGCTTCCTTACTCTCACTCTCTTTGTGAGGATCTTGTGTCTGTGTGTGCCAGGGTTATAATAAGGAATTGTACGTTTTTAATGGTACAAAGAACTCTATCTCTCTCTCTCTCTCTCATGGGCCATTCCTATGCCCAGTCCAACACACGCACCACAATGGTGTAATGGTCCAGGTAAAAATTGTGAAGCCACTTTCCCCCCTGTACATTACATTACATTACATTATATTAAACCCTGGCCTGAGTAGACCTTCTTTTGGGTTGTGGCTCTTTTTCCCTACAGCCATGACTAGCATACGTAAGCTGATGATGATGACAAGGATGACGTTCCTCATGTCAGAGTCATCATCATTCAGCAAAGGAGAGGAAGGGAGTGTGTGTGTGACAAACAGAGTTAGACAAAACCTGGTCGTCCGAGAAGGCCAACATCAAAACAGACAATGGCCGGTGCAGGAGAATCAACCATATGGACACACACACACCAGCCAGCTAGCCAGACACACACACACATGAAGACCACAGGCACAAGGACAAGGACACACCAGTCAAAAATTCAAATAATCCTTCTCTCCTGCTCATTCATCCCCAAGTAATCAAATAAAATTTATCCTCACATTACCTCTCTTTTTTATGTGTCTCTCTCTCTCTGTCTCTCTGACTGTAGTCAACTAATGCTAAGAAACCTGCCTCATCCAATAAATGTGGCCTGTAGTTATTCAAAACACATTTCATAAATCCCCTTCCCAATTCCACCCAGACACAACGAAAGACAGGGATGTGGAAAAAGTGCCAAATATCCCAAAAATTATCTCCTCCTCACACCAACAACCCAGTTCAATAATAATATTTCGAGAGCGGGGAGGGAAATTATAATAATTCAAAACACTTTTTTGAAAAACATGACGACTCAGCAAACAACTCGAAGAAACCAACAAAGTTCACATATCCACAACATAAATTTTGAACCGACCCAACTGAACAACCATTCTGTCTTCTTGTCTCAGAGGGGGAAGAAAAGATATGAAGACTGAGGTTGTCTCAACACTAATAACACTAATATTCAGACAGAAGGATGATCACCATAAATAAAAAAACTTTTTGAATCCCTTCTTTCACATACATACACGCACACTCTCTCTCTCTTTCTCACTCGGGTCTCTCAGCTTGGGAGTACACGAATAAGGGATTCAACTGCGACAAAATACGTGTCTTTTTTTGTCACCGGGGGTCGAAAATTCCCTCAGGACAAAAATTCCTAGTCCGATCATCTCCCTCTCCCAATGTGCGTGCGTGTGTATTATTACACTGGGCTACCACATTCAAAAAAAGCACCAAGACATTCCTACACTCCTCTGTCCCCTTTCACTGTACATTGTGTGTGGATATTTGGAGTTGGCTTTGTAGCCATTTAAATCAGAATACTTATTCATTTTGTGTATTATCTAATACAATTGTTCTAAATCATGTACTAAAAAGACATTGGAGTCCACACAAAAGGAAACGACTTGGTATGTACAACGCACACTCTCTCCCTGTGTGTGTATGTGTGTAATGCATCACATTTTTCTTCTTCTCTCCCTTACACTACGTGTTTGAGCTGACGGGACTATTGTGGAGTGCTAACCATGTTGAGCGCATAAATTATCAATTAATTAATTCGCCATGTTACAATGGCCAAAAGAACGGGTTCCTTTCACACACACTATACACATTGAACACTGAACACTATACACAGCCAAAGAGAAGAGTCAGACACACCAAGACAGCAATTTGAGGACATGAAAGTCAAGTTAGGGCCATCAAGAACGTTACAAATCAGGGGAAAAACACCACATAAAATTATATTATATTTAAGACAAGATTTACATGTGCTACTACTACTACTCCCTCTCCTCCACTGGCAAAAGTTTAAAAGTCAACTGTGTAGACTATTATATTTAATACTGACGTACGGACGGAGGGAGAGAGAAGCTACACATATTCAGATTCAGACAGAGAAGAGGCCATTAGGCCATAGGCATAAAACAATGGATGATGAGCAGAAGAAGAAGAGACGGAGGAGGACGGAGGATGAGAAACACGTATTAGTGGATATATTATAAGGGCAATTACAAAGGCTCATTCCATTCTCCAACATGCCTACTTGGGCAGTGGCAGTTATGTCCTCTGATAACCATCACACACTCTTCTTCTTCTTTTTGCTCCTGTCTCCTCCGTCTCTATTTTCTTGCTCCTCTTTTCCCCTCGTTCTTTCACTCCTTCGTCTTTTTGTCAGTCACTCTCTTCCTCTCTCTCCCTTCCTCTCTCCAACTATCGACCATCTCAGTAGCTCCATGAAGACACCACAGTGTGTGTGTCTGAGTTACGACTGACTTCTTTTCCTCTCTCTCTCTCTCTCTCTGTTCCTGTCCGTCTCTCAGATATTAAACTCGTCTTCTTTTTTTATCCAGGAATATCCAGAGCAGGATCATTCATCAGCGCCGTCTCCCTCCCCTACCCCTTCTTCTCTCCCCGTGTTTGTGTGTGTGTGTGAGTGTACACAATGTATGTGGTGTTGGGTAGAGAGAAAAATTTATTTTTAAAATAGGTAATTTACTCTAATGAAAATACCATTACGGATTTCCCAAAAGATCCTTCTCTCGGATAACGAAGGTGAGTCTCCATTGTAAAGTACACACACACATACAAACACAGGGAGAAAGAGAAGGGTCTCTTCAGATCCCACCACTTCATCCTTCCACCAAAGAGTTTATAAGGACAATGTGTGTAAAGGGCAACTTTTTTATCTTGATTCTCCCTTTTTTACATGTCCTTTTCCTCACATTACAGTCTCCAATGGAAGGAGGAAAAAACATTTTGAATTTCCTATCATTCTTCCTCTCCCTCTCTCATTTAGCTACTTCAATCCAATCCACTTCTCCATTAATAATCCTATCATTGATAATCTCTCCCTTGATCCAACATGTAATTTTCCTCGTGTGTGTGTGCATCTGTATTTGTCTACAGTTTATTTTTCAGAGGTCGGGTCACTCCTCACATCCCTCTCTCTCTCTCTTTCCCTATTCGTCATCCCAATTTACACTACAGACACTCCAAATCTGCTCTATTTATCTCAAAAAATGTACACACACACATGTACAAGGGCTCCAATTGACACGTGAGGGTCATTTCCTAACAACTTAACATCCAAAAATCCCAGAGACCCTCTATTCTTCACAGAGAAGAGAAGTACACATTGTGTAATATGTACTGTGTACAAGAGATCAAGTGGCTGTGTGTATTAATACACATTGTGAATGCTAGATCAACTTTATTTGAAGGGTCTGGCTGCTCCATGAAAAAAATACTTTGTGTACAAATAAAAGGAAAAATAAACAAGGAGACACATACACAGACGAAAAGAGAGATAGAGACACCCCGACACAATAGCCGGAGAAGAGTCCCATCAAATCATATGGAGCAAATGAGGGGGAGGGACTGGAAACATGATATCAACTGAAATTTCTCATGCATGACTACGGATTTATTTAAGATGTTATGCTTTTCTCATTCTTCTCTCTCCCCCTCCGACACACACATACACACACATGTATGTATATGGTCCAGCTTCTCCTACAATGGATAAAGATATTTTTGAGATTTTTATCCTCCATCCTCCTCTACGCTCTGTGCATAGAATAAATTGAAGATTTTTCTATTGTCCCTCTCTCTTCCTCTCCCTCTCACACACACACAGGATGATCCAAAGGAAATATTCCTAGTCTCGGAAACAATTTCCCTCTATTTTCTTGAATATCCTCCGCTTCAATTGTATTGTCAACTCTGTATTGTGTCTACACTCTAGACACACGGACAAAATGACGATGTCCGAATTTTGAGTAGAATGGAAGTGTGAAAAGACGTCTCAAACACTCTTCTCTAATCACCCTGTTTGTGTGTGTATAGGTACGCACAGGCTGGGAAGGGAAATGGTTGGAAATAATGTCAAGTTTTCTCTTTCCTCCTCATAGTCGTATGCCGACGATATTTACAGAGAATGAGAGAGAGCATTGAGTTTATACTATTATGGTTTGAATAATAGAGTGGGCCTTGAGCTTGAACATAATCTGTGAACAAACTACTATCCCTTATACACATATATTGTGTCTTGTGTACAAAGAGTTCACACTCCCAACTCTTTCTCCCTCTTTGACTCCGTACAACTGAGCCGGTCATTTTTTCTCAACTCTTTCATCCACCTCCCCGAAACCCCAGTTCTTGTGATGTCTTGAGCAGTGACCAAAAGAGAGAGACGACCGAGTTGAGGAAGAGTGACAGAGAGCCGAGGAAAAGAGAGGGGAAAAAAGTTGAAAAGGAATTGAAACTACTACACACACACACTAGAATGGTGTGTTGTGTTGTGTACTGGAGAGACAAAGACGCACATGAATACAGACAGGTTCTACACAATACTATACAATATAATGAATTTGGTGGTGCTGTTGATGTTGACGCTCCTCTCTCTCTCTCTCTCTCCGTTCAATGGTGTGACAAAGAAAGAAAAAGAGTGTGGCTATATACGTAGTCTGTCGTTGATTCCTTTCAAAGATAGGAAGGGTACAAAGAAGAGGAGGAAGAAAAAGATGCTGGAGATACACACAAAATTCTATAGTTGGACACTACTGTCTCTCTTTCTCAGTTTTAAAGACGGTGTTCTAAACTTGGAAGAGAGGAAGAATCCTCGTTTGATTTTATTCCAGTCTTCCATTCATTTAAACGTTTACGATTATGACACTCTTCCTTTCTCCTTCACTGTACATTGCACACACACACACTGTATATAGTGTGTGTGTGGAGAGTGTGGAGCATGGACAGTTCTCAAGCACCCCATATAATATGAGTGTACAGTATGTTGTCTCCCCGAATGGCGACTTCTTCCTCTTTTTGGGTGGGAAAAAGAACCGGAGATGCCGAAATCACCCGCTCCCTTATTTTTCTCATGTGCACAGTGAACACGGACTCAGAACTCCATTATGCCATCAATGTCCTGTGTCAACTTCTTAGTTTTTCCTTATATCTTACATCCTCTGTCTCTTTGGAATGTACATATCTGAGGAGAGGGCTTGAGAAGGAAGAACAAAACCCACACTGTCTGTCTTCCCCCTCATCTAATCTTTCTCCCTTCTTCCTTGAAACAGTTGGACCAGTTGAGGGGAAAAGTTTGAAAAAAAATAGTCAAAACTATCACTACCGCACTTTTCTGGCTGGCCACACACATGGAAAAAGATTGGCTCCTCCACACATGACACATGAGTTAACCAGCAGTAAAAACATGAGATTACTATTAAACTATTGTCTGATAAAAGCTGATGCAGAGCAAACCAGCAGACACATTCCTAAAATTTCCCTCTCTGCGTGGTGTGTGCGTGTGTCTTTCTCAACTGGGAATTCTCCATGGCCACCAGATGAAGACGCCGAAAAATCAAGGATATGATAACACTCTAAAACTTGTCGCACTACAAAGCAATCAATACACACATACAAAGAGAGGGAGAGAGGGAGAGAGAATAGCCACGCACATGAAAATCTCGTTGAGAGAGAGACAGCACACACATATACACACAGAGCCATGTAGTTTTCCCTCTCATCATTTTGTGGACCCTCCCTCTAACTACACAATGTGGTGTGTGTGTGTACAGTTGAAAGGGGACAAAGTTTGATCAAAGTTTTCACTCCCTTGGTCATCATCTTGAAAGGAGGTTGTAAAGTGGCCATTTGACATGGTCATTCCAGAAATTACCCGGGAATTTACCAGTAAAGAGACCACCAAGACTATTCATTCTGAACATAAAATGATGGGGAAAATGGGTACACGAAGTATACATAAAATGTGAATTTCATTTTCAGAAAATGTAACCAGTTTCAAAATGAGGATTGAAATCACACACACCCACTACACAGTACAAACTACACAGAGTGTGTGTAATGGAGTGAAAAAGAGTTAAATTAAATTAAGGGAAAAGTTGACGTTGTGTGTGTGTGTTGAGAACACAAATTCTCATAATTCTTCCTCACATTTCAACAGCTATTTGTGTGTACATCCTCAGATCTGACCGCTAAAGATCTTAACATGGATTCGCAATGCTGGAAATCCGTAGGCGCTCTCTCTCTTTCGGTGTGTGTAATTTTTACAATACAGTTTACATAGCTCCCAGCTCGAACATGAAAGATAACAATTTACGATTAGGAGAAGAAGACGACTTGGCCGTGATTAACTAAAAGAGCTGAAAGAAGGGGGGGAGGAAAGGCCATATTAAAAAGTGTGTGTGTGGAGTGTGGACAGAGAGTACAAATTGTGTATGTTCTACTTGCTGCAAATGCTTATCACATAACACACACACACACAACACATATCTGCACTCTTGGCCTCTCTGGTTTTCAAACCATCCCCAAATCTGAAAGCTATTAATCAAAGAGGAAATGAAGGGAAAACTGGAATTTTGCAAATTAAGATGTTGAGTTGGAGGAACAAGACAAAGTGTACAACAGCAACAAGAAGTATGACTACATCTCTCCTCTTCTCTCTCTCTCTTTACTCTGGCCAAAAGAGAGCCAGTGAAGAAGAGATGACAGCAATTAATTCATATCAAAATCAAAACTTCTCTCTCTCTCTCTCTCCCTCTCAACACACACACATTACTTTTTGGTAGGGGCTAGAGTACACAACACGTACAGACAATATTTTGCGGAACAATTAGTGGAGGATGGAACGAAAAACTGTTTTACAATTATTATATTATAACCAACATCCCCAACTTCTATGTGTCTTCCCCGATCCTTATCTTAAATGGAGCATCGCATTCAAATAAATCAAAAATTTTGACATTTCCCTTTGTGTTTCCTCTTTCTCTCTCTCTCTCTCTGGCTCTACTTGTCTCTATCCATACATCAGCTAAAAAACTAAAAAGCCAGTGGACCGTTCCCTAGCCATGTCTTCCAACTTTGAAAAGCCATATTTAAAAATGCCGACACATTTTAAATGGCTATGACACTCTCAGAGAGAGAGAGAGAGAGACGAAAATTTCCACCTATTGCAAATCTCTTCTCTTTCTCTCTCTCTCTCTCTCTGCTGTGTCCATCCTCTGTAAATTTGCATGAATACATAGGACGATACCCGTCAAAAGCATC
Organism: Pygmarrhopalites habei; assembly: GCA_009870185.1. Lineage (NCBI taxonomy): Eukaryota > Metazoa > Arthropoda > Collembola > Symphypleona > Arrhopalitidae > Pygmarrhopalites > Pygmarrhopalites habei. Next base: position 27,042 of record WJFB01000571.1, read on the forward strand.
ACTCAGTCCTGCTGCAGGCTAATTCTTTTCTCTCTTTCTCTTGCTTACTCTCTCTGAGGACATGAAAGCCTGAACTGAAAAGATAGCAAAGATGGGTCATTTATTATACACAATCATATGTACATCATTGATTCGGGATTCTCCATTATGACACACACGCACACACGCTTAGTAAGTAGTGCAATGAGCTCCAAGAAAGTGTGTGTGTGTACAGTGTAAGGAGCTTAAATTTAAAAATGCATATGAAACGTCCCTGTCATAAAAGATGAAAAGATTTTTTTACCCTCCTTCTTCTCCTCTCCTTCCCAACAAAATTCAGACACACCAAATTACATGATGTGTGTGTGTCTCTCTCTCTCTGTGTAACCTTAGGAGGAAGCCAAATGGAAAAAAAACTGGAGGATAAAGATTTCTAATATGCCGTCCTCTTCCCTTCCCTTGCTCTCTTTCCATACCCGCCACAAAATCCTCTCTCTCAAAGTTTTAGACAAGAAACCTTTGCCATGCCTAGTGGCTATTCTGTGCCAACAGCACACACACACACACACCAGGCTACCAAGAAAAGATAGAGAGAGTGAGAGTTGTTCAGGAATCTCCTCAATTTCATAACAATATCTCTGGCCTTCATTATCAAAAAAAGAAGAAGCGGACTTGAGGCTCAAACTTTGTGTAGCATTCAAGACCGTACAAAAAATTACATAATTATATCCATATAAAATCACACACACACAAGAGAGAGAGAGAGGTAGGGAGGGAGGGAGGGAGGGATATCTTGTCAGGTTGTTTCGGAGTCAAACCCAAAAACTTGGATTATGAGAGCGCATCGCTTCGGAATATGATTTTTTGTTACCAAAAACTACTGGAGAAAATAATGCAACATTGTGTAAGTAGTCGATACACACACACATACACAGAGAGAGAGAGTTGGATCTTTCATTTCATAACCACAGGAAGAAGGGCCTACAAGGGCATGAGTCGTAAAAAATGGGATAATAAAAACATGGAGAGAGACTTCAGAGTGCGTATCAGTGGCTGGAAAATTGTTGTCTTGTGTTCTTCGTTATTAATCCCTCACAAGTCCACACACACATAACAACAACAACAAGAGAAAATAGTTTAATCCACTGCCCTTTAACTTTCCTACATACTACATACTCAAGAAGCTGCTCTACTAACATACGCAAATGTATTGAGCTTCTGGTTCACAAGACACGACAAGCATTTCATGTACGCATCGAAACGACTGTGAGGCTGAGGCTGAAGATTGAGTTTTTGTCGTATTGTATTTCTACACAATCCATATTCGTGTAGTCCAGTTAATTAGCCTCAGCCTCAGTCATGGTGTTAGGTACTTTATTCTCTTCCTTCTCTCATCCGAACAGGGAATATAATAAAAAAAAATTTCTGCTCCTGACTGTGTCCAACTCTCAAACTATCGAATCAAAAAATCCTGGCCCAAGCCAAATAAAGTGTGTGTAGAACAAGATAGAGAGAAGAAGAAATGTTGACTTGTTCTTTTCAAGTCAGCTCTCCATAGCTGTGTATGCTCTTGCTGTTGTTGTTAAAGTTCACCAAGTTGTTATGTAGTTGGATCGGCTGACTGCTTCCTCCCTTGCCTCTGCCTCTACCTTCGACTTTGGCTTTTTTGATATAAAATAATGGAGGGTAGATTTTTGTGCGTGGATTTTGTTTGTAGGAACAGGAGAGAGAGAGGTAGGGAGAAGGAGGATGAAACCGGTTTTCTTTCAATAATTGCTGTATCAAATGGGTGTCCAAAACTCCCCGTCTATCCCTCGAACAAGCGAGGAAGGCTGGGAAGGGAGGCTAAATTGCCTGTTCATACTTCTGTCCTCTCTCTTTCTACACTTCTTCCTCCTCCAGCTTCTCTTCTTCACTTTCCGTCCACATTTACATTTTCCATGGCTTGAGCCTTCACTACACTAGCCGGGCCTCAACCTTCCAATCGTCCAACAAAATTCCACACAGAAAAAAAATTCAAATGTCCAGTCTTCATTTTTTTAAATTCATTTTTTGTCAAAAAGGGATTTAAGAATTTAAATGATTTTCCAGTACAAAGAATATTGCACAACAAGGAAAATCTTTCTCCACCCGCCAATTACCCTGTCAATACAAATTTCAATTAGCATCATCCTGAAGGAAGACAATGAGATGATGCCATGCGGTGGACGGACTGATCGCACAGATAAGAAGAGATGATAAAAATCTACTTTCCATTTAAATTATACCTCTACAAAACACACACAGAATTAAGGAAGTCTGATATGCGGAAATCCATTAGTATTTTCATTATTTCAAACGAAGAACAGAAAAAAGGGAAGGGAATAGTTTACAAATTTTTTATGGTATGAATAAATTTTAAAAAATTACAAATGAATTTCCAGAACAAAAAAAATGAGGACATGAACAAACATACTTTTGGATAAATAGAGCATCCAATTCAATCAAAAAGGATCATTTTTCCTTAATATAAATAATCCAGAATAAATCATTTTGAAAAATTCTGTCATATAATTTAAGATAGGACAAAAGCTCATCAATCTCCCTCTCTTTCTTCCTTGTCTGTCTGTCAGTCAATCCTCCACACACTTTGTCAACAACAAACTGATAACTGGATACGAGAAGGGACTAAATATGGGGAATTGATTCATTCGACTCAGATTCGAGTCTGACGGTGATGAGTGAAAAAGAGAGATGTGTTCAAGTTCTCCTTGTTTCATATTTCAAGTTTTCAATCAGCCTTTCTCTCTCTCAAAATTCCTTATCCCGACCGTCTAAGGAATAGATTTTCCCTTTATGTTCCATCTTTATTTAAACTTTTCTCAATAGACTGGAGTTTGTCCGGGGCGGTATGTACAAACAGATAAACTGTATGGAAATCTGTTTATATAACACACACAGCTCCATTGTATTGTGTTCAGAGGAAGACTGGGATTCCCAGCGTATCATGTATCTCCTCCCAAAGTGAATGAGTCTCTCTCGACAAGGATCTTTTGCATTATTTATCGTGTTTATCAAGACTCTCTCTCTTTCTCTCCCCTGCCTGGATGTGTGTGTCTACTCAAACACCGAGAACGTTTATCCGTCCCAACCACCTCGACATTGGTGTGACACTCAGAAATTTAAAAATCCACACAAGACATGACCACCAAAATTTTGTAATTGAAAAGAGCCGCCTTTAAAAATCCTTCACACAGAGAAATATTTCTTAATAGAAATAACATCCTAGCAAACAATCTAATGGTCCCTTTCATTCCTCGTCTCCACCTTCCTTCCTTTTTAAAATATCTCTCTCGTTTCATCATTTTGGCTTGCGCTTCCCTCCCCAATCCTCTTCTCCACCATGAATCCTTCTTGACAAATATTGTGTACACTCTTCACAAACAAAACTCACAATGATGAGCATTGTAAATATATTAGGAATTTTTCAATAGTTCTTCTCCCCCTCTCTGTACAAATATAGGATACTTGGACCCGTGTTGAATTGAACAGCCCAACTATTACTTAATAGAGAGAGAGAGAGAGAGAGAGAGGGAGAGAAGGAAGGGGGAAGAAGAATTATTGCTCGGATCAGATTACTAACTACATTATACTCTCACGCATTCCCATAGCCCTTACACACGGAAAAGAGATCCTACCTGGATTTTTCAACATGTCTTACTCAGAAATGAACGGCTGCACACTCTACATCCTCTTTTGCAACATCTGCATAGTTATAAACAAAGAAGCTCACATTTGAAATGAACCGTCCACATTTCATCAAAGACATCATACTCGTTTAAACCTATAATCACAGAATATGGCCCTAACTCGTAATCAGGATTTTGTGTGGAAATGACCAAAATTTTATCGAGAAAATTGTACCCTCACAATCCAAAAAGGATCCTAATAAATCCAACCATAAAGTTCACAGTCACATACAGCTATACTGTACAGTCATAATACAAACGGACAGGACAAGGAGTGTGACGGACTCTTGAGAAATCATGCGAACTGTGAAATGTAAAATATGAAGGGGAAAATATGAAATATAACTTTTATAGCTCTTCTCTCTCTCCTGTGTGTGTGTGTATGTCAGGTACCGTACGTCATGCTTGCACTCGTGTATTCACCTCGTGCATACAATAAACTGGGTATATATTATATATGAGTAAAATAAAGTGTTTCGGAGACTTTAAGCTCATAAAGGGAGAAGAGAATTAAAGCCAAAGTTTAGCTCAAATAATAAAAATAAGAATGTTTTCCTCTCCCTCTGTCTTGGTTGACCGTCATAAAAGCCGCTGGATATTTTACTACATATTTCCCCTTAATTCTATAATCCATAGCATCACTATCACCATTTTCCATGGTATCGGCTGGGATTGAATATAGTAGTCAACTCCCGAAAAACTTATCAGAAAAAAATATGTATTCATAAATGTGGACAGGTAAGGGTCCTTTTTCCGAAAAGACCATATTGTACACTGTCAGTGCACAACACGGTACACTGTGTTGTGTCGGACCGAACCCCAATCTTTAAGAGAAGAGAGAGAGAGGGAAAAATGCATGTTCTGTATTACCCGCCCCCACTGGGAACTAATAAAATGTGCCGGAAAACCGTCAAGTTACGGCATTAAATATTTAACGTCTCCCTCCCCCCTTAAAAACCTTTCTCTGTGTATCCCTATCTCTTCTCTACTGCACATACCGGCTAATTCAGAGCTACTACAGGAGGAGGATTGACGGACTACACTGACTACAGGTTGCATGTTCCTCCCCAAAAAAATTTACAATCGACCATAGTGCGTCTACAGTCTACATATAAATATGTTATGACGGAGGGACACAGTCCCATAGTTCTCTATACTGTAATAAAAATATGTAAAAATATGAAAGAAAATGAGGCCCTCTAATCCAAGGAATGTCAAGGCTAGCACAACAACTCAATCACAATTTCCTTCGTTTTGTGTTTACGTTTCAAATTACAAAAAAACATTGGAAATCAGGAATTGAGTAACAATTTTCCAATAATCATTTCAATTCCCTTATCCATCACTTTTGAAAAAATTTTGAACCTGAGAAAATTCCCTCAGAATTTAGAAAAACATTTGACACCTCCGGCTGGGAGGATTAACAACCCACCATAAAAATCCTGCTAATACACTCTTTATCCATCCATCGTGTAAAGCTGCCCATCGGTTATTAGCATACGGAGGACTTAATTGATCCCCAATTGGCTCTCTCTGAGTGAGGATGAGAGAGAACTCCGCACCTTTCCTCACAATTGACTTTTATGATACTTTTTTCATTCTCATCCTTTTCCCTACACAACAACATCTCACTCTGTCCGAAGTTGAAGAAGAGGAGAAAGAAAAAAAAACATTTTTTCTCCCAGTCATAAACTCACTCAGTTTACAATACAATTGTAACGTTAAGGAGTAGCTTTTTAAGAGTCCAGTGAGTAGTCTCAAAAGAGTACAGACACATAAACTAAAGCCAAGTAGAAATAGAGAGCTGCTCACAAGTTCATAAGTCATTTTGTTTAAGTACGTCTGTTCCCTGTCCATGTACACTGTACTCTGCACACATACATGTAGTCCAGGTTCATTTCAACATGTGTTTTTCTCCATCTATATTCACAGTCACAACTCTCCCTCAAATAAAATGACTATTCAAATCATTATATACCTTGCCCTTCCCAAAGAAACAGACACACTCAACTCACCAATCGTACGACTGACCCTTACGAATACACAATATTTATTAGGGAAAATACCTTTATGGAAAATTTAACAATATTTCTTAACCAAGGCTCACGTCTCAAGTCAGACCAAAGGCAAACAGTCCATCCCCATCCACACACACACACAATAATATATTAGAAACCCTAAAGCTTGACCAAATAAGCGAAACAGAATCAAACAGAAGAAAAAATGTTCCAAAGAAAATTCTCTCTCTCTCTTTCTCTCTCTCCACACACACACAGGGAACGAGTGTGAATCAGACTTAACTCACATATCCATTACACATCTGTTAAACTTTGAGAACTCTTGAAATCAAGCTGAGAGCGTCTCTCTCTTTCTCTCACTAAACTTTGTATTCCACAATAAAATGGAGCTTCGTGCACTACTCCCTGTCCCTACACACTAGTACACACACACTGTATCACAATATTAAAGTGTATTAGTCTAATACTATTAGAGCATACTTATCTTTCATAACTCGCAATATTACCCTCTCTCCTTCCATACACACACACACACAAATACACATACAAAGTGTACAGGTTGTGTGTGTGTGTGTGCAGACTGCACGCACTTTAATATTTACGAGTAAACTTTATACTTTGTCCGTACACATATAAAAAGCGCCTTTTCCTTCTCCAAAGGAAACGTCGGGAAATTTTCAAACATTTTATGACTTCAATTGTCCTCCTCTAGTTGAACAAGCGCTAAGAAGAGAGAGAGAGCTCAATTACATGTGCTGTGTAAAAGTCAAGTGCTTTTTAACTTTGCCATTCCATTCCCTCCTCCTCTGCATACTATACACAAAGTAGTCAGAGAAAATTTCCACGAGGACAATTCAAATTCAAAGGGTGACGGGTTGACGGGGGATTGTAAAGGAACGGAGAGCGAGAGAGAATTTCATAATAAATTACAACATTTCCGATTGATATCGCAAACTAGGAAAGAGAGGGAAACCTACAGAGCCGAGTTGAGAGGAATTATTTTGCAACTACCCAGTCTCAAGTCTTAAGTGATCGGAAATGTGGGGCTATATAAAATAATTTATGCCAATAGCTCCTCCGTACACTCAAAAACCTCCTCATCTTTTCTCAAAATTCTCTCAAAAGTCCCGATTCTCCCTCCTTCCAAGACCGATACAAAGCTTCTAGCATTCCTCCTCACAATCTACTAATCTTTGACGATCAAATATCATGATCATGAGTTTCGATCATGGTGATTGGTGACATCGTAAAAATGCGAATTTTCCCTCTCTCTCTCTCGCAGAACGAATTTGAATACAAATTGCAAATACGCATCATCATAAAAAATCCCTCTTCCTCCCCCTCGTATATTTTGTATTGTCAACCAAACAGTACCGAACAGGATTTTTTGTCAAAAAGTCGGGAAATATTTTATGGAGATTTTGACAAGACTCCACAGGAAGAGGGCCACAGACCCAACCACACACACACAAGTATACACGTACCAGGAAATTCAATAAGGAATTCGGCGGAGAGTAGTCAAAAAGTTGAAGAATTGAGATTCTCCGCCATGGCAAAGTCAAAGCCTCCGTACACACACGCACCCATCCACAAATGACAGAATAAGAATGGAAAAAATATAAAATTTTAATGCTAAAGCCAGTCCACTCTCCCTCATCCCTCATCCACCTTCTACAGGCATACACACCCTTTGTTCGTGTGTCTGTATGTGTGTGAGAGAGAGAGAGTCTCAAGACAAAAGTTGGGAAGGATTTGAGCAAGTTGAAGAATCTTCTTCTTGTTGAACGCTGTTTTGTTCCTTTTTTCTCTCTCTTTTTCTATTCTCCCAGACTCCATCATCATGCATCAGTAATTTGCCATGATCTAGCATTTTTCTCCGTGATAAATTATTGCATCATAACTGTACACGAGAAATCCATGGCATGTGGATGGAGGATGTGTGCCTGCCTCTGCCTCTGCATGTGTCTGTGTGGAAGCTTCAACTGTGTGAATGCCACCAGAAGAAGAGGAAGAAGAAGGAGACGGAGAAGAAGAATCTCAACCAAACAATATGATATGCAATAAGAATAATCATATATAGCCATAAGCCACGTTTAAAATGTTCTATTCTTTTCCTGCGGATCATTACTCTGCATTTTTCCTCCACTTCAGCTCCGTTCACGTGGAAAATACTGAGAATTGTGAGAAGGAGAACCCATCATTCCTTATTATATTACCCACACACACACACACTCTCTCTCTCCCTTCCTCCCTTCATGTACATTCCCTTCCTTTTTGACCAAAAAGTTTTTCTCTCCCATTTTCCCCACACTAAAATATTGCAGTTTTTGTCAGACCTTGTCTTCCTATCCACTCTTCACTTCTCTCTCTGTGTGTGTGCTTTCTTCATGACGCTTCACATTTCACAAATCACTGTCCTAAGAAAACCTATAATATTGTAATTTGCTCATCGCTCCCTCCCTATACAGCTTAACCATGGTTGTGTAGATCTACACTACTCCACACACACACACAATGTAACAACGAGATGATTACAATTTTTTGATATATTCCCCTTCCTAATGGCACAAGGAAAAAAGATATTCACAATGCATTCATTATGCGAATGACGAGCTTCATCTCTGTCTCTCCTGTTCGTGGGCAAACCTTCATTTCTTCCTCCTTGCTCTTGATCTCAAATTCTTCTTCTTCTTCTCTCTCACACACACTGTACTTTCACAGTGTATTTGCACATGATACAAATGATTCAATTCCGATGTGGAATGACTGAATGCCGAAACTAATGATTATCATTACGGATTTTTGCTTGGCAAGTTTTTTTTCCAAAACTCAAACCACATCCCTCTCTCTGTAAGTCTGTATATGTGTGTGTGTCTCTGATTGGGATGCGTGTGTAGAAAAATTGTTCTCAAATATGACCCACATTTTTAAATATCAGTTTTGACTCTACCAATCCTAGTTAGTTGGTAATGTCCATTTAACAATTTGTGTTCAAGAGAGAAAGAGCGAGAGAGAAAAGAAAAAACTTGAACTGACAATCTTTTGGCAAAGATGAAAGGGTCAAATTAATAATTTGACTGTGTCAAAAAATTGGGAAGAGAAGGCTAATGTGGATGAATGCTAATCAGATAATTAATAGATGCTTTTTAAATAGGAGTGAAAGGAATTGGTATAATTTAAAATAATATCCCTTCCCGTACAACGTACACAATGTACACACTCTTCTCTTCTCATTACCCAGGCAGACTAGGATCAAGTCTAGTATAATCATAACTGTCAACTTTTACTTGATGAAGCAAAAGTAGTGAAAGGACACACACACAGAGTTAACAAGCCCCATATTATACATGCTGTGTTTTTCTGTCTTTATCAACGCATCTACTGTCCATAGACTTGAGTCTCCATACAACACACGCAGAAACACACACACGGAGAGACAGGGGCACGAGGTTTTATGACGATAAAATTAAATGAATAGAATAGATGGGACATTGAACTCGCGTCGAACAAGTTGGGCCTATGGAAAATGACATGACACACACACACACACAGTCTGAGAGCCTGCATTAAAGCCAAAAGAAAGAAGACAGAATGACGACGGCTGGTTGCTGCTGCTCCGCTGGTTTTTTTTTCATATGGACAAATGCAATTCATGAGACTCCAGCCGACTTGACTACAATGCTCACATAGACATACACACACAGACAGAGTGTGGGTATGGGATGATGATGGTGGATTCTTCATTATGGCAAACTTCCTCACATTCTTCTCAATTTGCACTCGCACTAATCGAGTCAGCGTCCACACACACACACCACACAAGCCTAGGCTGGTCGGCTCCTCCATCTAATAATCTGGCATTGCAAAACACGGGAAATGACATAATGTGGGGGTGGCTCACTTTCCTCACGTATATCCAAAGTAATCAGCACACACACAGTCTCACTCGGAGGGAAACGACGCTGTGGTACCACTTGAACTCGGCCACATTAAAAAATTTCCCTATGTATAAGTGCAGACTATTTAAACTGAAACGCCATTCGTAATTTGTAAAATGCACACACACACACACTCACTCCCTTAGTCAAGCCACCAGACGAGTCAGAATGAGGAGCGCTAATGCCAAAGAACATAAAGCCTTTTATGTTCCCAGGATGATGATGGAGAGAGCGGAGGAACACCAACGTAGGGATGAGAATAAAACACACACACACAAACTTACATGTAACACAGCCACTGATTACCACTATACCTGTCCACACACACACACACAATTTGCAATACCAGGGAAGGGTAATGAGGACTCTCCTGACTTTCCTGTTTATTTCCAGTCTATATCCCACAACTTTTTTTCACACACTCCCAAACATACACTTCCTATTCTTGCACAACTTTAATTTTTCTCCATGAAAAAAGCTACTCTCTCTCTCTCTCGTAATGATACATTCTCATTATACCTCCCTCATGCCGGCTCCCTCGTGTGTGTTCTCTAATCTTGGCCAGTGCGAAAGTCTCGCAATTTTTTGTGTCTACAAACTAATTCCTCCCTTTTCCTCTCCTCCTTCTCCCTCTCAAGATTCCCATTGACACTTTCACAGACAAGGAAAGGAAGAGACACAATTTCATTACACTCCTCTTCCTTAATGGACAATTCATAGTAATGGTCCATGTCTATCTACTTTTGCTCCTAGTAAAGTAGTTATAAAAAACAGTTGGCTGTATTTTTTTTTGCAAAAATCCTCATATCCAATCATAATGGATTATTAGCAAAACTCATTTCATTTGACTGTCATTGTGTGGTTGGAGAGAGAAAACGTGATGTGTGCCTCTTCTTTTTTTTCACTCTCTCCCAATACAGAATTCACTCAAGACAATCACGGAAAGGACGTTACAGCCTACACAGTACGTTTTTTACCAAGGTAAAAAACGAATATGAAATGAGCTTCAAGAAAAATACAATTTGTGCTGTGTGTGAAAATCAACCTTTGGTTTCATCAACAGAAAAACAGAGAATCCTTTGAATGGACAATAATCCTCATATGCAAGTTTGGTAAAACAGCAAAAAAAACAAAAAAAAACATTTGCATGTGAGGCCTTCCAAAAAACTCTGGATCAAACTCTCTGCCTCTCTTGGAGAGTACAAGAATGATTGAAATGCAAATATAAATTACACACACAGACTCGGCAGGTGAAATTCTATACATCAAGTAAGAAAGAAAGGAACTGAAGCTAGAATTGGAATATATGGAAGGTAGACTTTATCATAAAAATCCTCATTTCGCTGGCTTGCAAGCAAAATAACGTATGTGCAGATTTCACTAACTGCAAAATAACTCATGTGCATTTTCCCTTAATGCAAAATAACGTATGTGCAGCGGGAAAGAGTGGCAATCTATGATTTTCTTTCTATGTCAAGGAGAGTGCACATACGTTATATTGCATTTAAGCTTCTTGTCACATGCGTTACTTTGCATTTAGTACAAGATGTACTTATGTTATTTTGCATTTAGGAGAAAATGCACATGAGTTATTTTGCAGTTTGTGAAATCTGCACATACGTTATTTTGCTTGCAAGCCAGCTATTTGTATTTACGATACGATGTGGAGGTAGGAATCAAAATGAAACACCACCAACATGTAATAGTCAGCCATTCCTTTTTCCCACTCCATAACACACAGCACACACACACGCAGTCTCTCTCTCCATTCCCTCTTATGCACAATTACAAAGTCAAGACAAGTAAAACTTTTTCCTCTCCCGTAAACTACATTAGTTTTAATGTGACACTCTGTGAGAGGCCATTAGCCATCACTGTGGATCATACAAAACCCTTCATTGTGTGTGTATGTGTGTGTGTAGATTCTACCTCAGAGAGGAGAATACAAGTACGGCACACACACACAAAAAACGTACAGTACTGTCTTTCGTGTATTACTCTGCATATGTTGCGCTTCTTCTTCTCTAATAGGTTTGATTGGGCCAATCTGCGCCCTGGCAATTTAATTTACACTCTTGCCACTTAATAACACTGTGCAGTTTGGATGCATGTACACTGTGTGTACTGCATGCAGCGTGTGTGTACACTGGATCTTCTCTACATCATCCTACAGGATGAGAAGAGAGAGAGGATGACATCCCTCAACAACAACAACAAATTCCCTACATGTTCCTATTACACCCAAGCAAAAGACGGAGGAGAAGGAGAGAAACGAGCTGAGCAACTCTGCTGTGTGTGTGTGTGTGTACAATGCTGTGTTGTACTTTGTGCCTGTAAGAAATATTCCATGTAAATTTTTTTTATATAAACATATTACACAGACATAGAGAGAGAGAGAGAGAGATGAAGAACCTGAAATTACCCATGGAATTTTCACCATTAAATTAATGTAGATATAAGAGTATTATATCAACCAAATAGCCATATTACACCCGAGCTGCACAACATAACTCACAATTTGTACAGTACAACACACACACCCTCCCCTCCCTGCATATTACAGCACAATTGCATGTGGAATTCAAAAAGTAGCAAAGTTTGTGAGTAATCAGTAAGGACTACACATCATCATGTATCACAAAAAAGCATTTAGCCTCTCTCTCTCTCGACTGTATGGATGACGAATTGAAGGATTTTTCTAAACTGTATTTCCTTGTAAATGACTTTTAAATAGCACTACTACTCACTAAACCTACTTCACCCTTTACTTCTTCCAACCCGTAAAGAAAATTAAATGAAAAGAGGATCAAGTTGATCATGACGTTCTGAGTGTGTGTGCAATCCATGTCATTCCATTACACTACATTAAGGTCTGTACTATTATGGGATTAGCCTAGAATTGAAACACAATACAATAAAAAAAAATCTACAGCAGACCTAACAATGGGATGAAGAAGTACATACGAAGAGTGTACAAAGAAAGTTACCGTACAACTAATGGCAATAAAATATCATCAACCTATCATACAATAATCTCCTTTACATGAAAAATCCTCATTCTTCTCTCAAAAAATGACAATTTCCACACACACACAATTGTAATTGTGGTCACAGATATGTTTATATTAAATTAAGCCGTCTCTCCCCCTCCCTCTCTCTCTCAGAGTGACCGTTATAGACTAGGGAAAACCTCAAACAGTTGCCGTGTTCCCCTTCTTATTTATTCCTGTAAATTTTGGACTTGTTGTTGTTTACACCCTACTCCTCTCAGTCAGTCCACACCGTATCAACAAACATTCCTCCATCCAATCCAATTACGAGTTAAAATTCCCGTGTGTACACAACACACTAGTTTTTTTTGCACGAGCAAAATAGAACTCCTCTCAAAATGAACAAGGAAACCACTCGAGCCTGACTCACATTCACACACACACACATTTTCGGATCCTAGACAGATGATCTAATGTCCAAAAAAATATATTGTTGTACAAATTGGAAGGGCATAGCAAATATGTGTATGGATATGAATTACCATGTGTCTACACTTCCTCCACAAACACACACACATGTGTGTGTGTGTGAAATGACAAGATTTTTGTGGTTTTTCTTCTATATAAATAAACAAGAGTCGACAATGCGTAATCATGGCTAGGCGGTAGTAAGGTAAGGTAAATAGCGGTCCTTTCTCTCTCTCCCTCACTCCAATTTGCTTTGCCTCATGATTCTTCACTCTGATTCGGTTTTCCGCCTTCATTCCTCCATTTTTCTCACAAATGGGATGAGCAGTGTACACACACACACACACACATACACACCAACGCCAACAACACGAGAAAGAAGTTTTGAGATTTTTGTGTGTCAATTCCCAAACTAAAAAACGTGTAATGTGCTCTCCCCCTTCTTACATAATCACACTACATAGAATAGAAATACAGGGACGTGTGTGTGTGCTTGTGTTATGTAACATGGCAGGTGGTCATTAATAAGTTTTTTTTCAAGGGTGTACATTTAATTTTGGTTGATTTCAGACAAAAATTCCACGGGCCAACTCCATTCCTCCCTCTCTTTTTTTCTCTCGCTCTCTCTCTCGTAACTTATGTAGTTGTAAGAAGAAGAAAGAACTTGTAAAGAAAGAACAGCAACAGCAGCAGCAGCTCCCAGCAAACCTTAAATTACTTTTTATTAATATCAAAAATCTAGATTATACACTACACACAAGCCATACACACACACTTCCTCCCCACTCTTGTCATTATCCATTTTTTCTCCCTTCTCTTCTCTTCTTTTATTACTCTGTACTCTGTACGGTCCACACACACAACTGGAGTTTGTACAAATCCCTTTTTATCCCTTGACTCTGGAATTATTATTACATAATACTCTCATATTCTCCATCCTACTTTAGACAGATAGGATGAGGAGTGCCTTCAAAAAGAACACACGAGTCCATTCCTCGAGAGTGGTAAAAATGAGTCTCCAGCTCTTCAACAAATGTAATAATTGCTTTTAATAATAACCGGACCTCTTATTCCCCTCCTCCCTCCTCTCATTACAAGATACATGGAGAAGATAACCTCAAAAAAGAATATTCTTCCAATTTTCCCATTTCCTGCTCTCTCTCAACCCTTTTGCACTCCACTTCTTAGACATTACAATAAGACGAAGAAGAATGATTACAAGAATTATGTATCCTACATTTATATCCTCCGAAAAAAACTGATCAAAATTACAAAGGACTTGGAGAAAAAATGGGAAAGACTACAAATTAAAGTTTTTCAAAAAATGTCAATTGGAAGACTAATTCCAGAATAATCATAAAACACACAACATTCCGCTGGACATGTCCCCCACATGCAATCCACTTTTTTGGAGAGAGAGAAATAAAAAGATGTACAAAAAATAGGGAGGAATTTTTGAATGTTTTCCCTCCTCCCCAGCAAAACAATCTTTTGTCCATCATTCCAACCGATAAAATATTATTGCCTTTGTGTCTGCATACCTCCGTATACCCACTGTCTGTACGGTATGTGCGAATGTGTGTCTACTGTAAAACCCTTAACAAGGCACTGACACTGACTCTCGAGACGATAGGAAAAAAAACTGACAATCCTATACACACACTTATACACACACACTCTCTCTCCCTGTCTGTATCATTATAATGGTTGAAGAGGAGTTGGGATTTTTGTGTTTGCGTGGGTAGCGGAACTAGGATGGAACACACACTCCAAACACACACACACCACAGCCCTGTGTTCTGGTAGAGAGGAAGGCATAATATGATAATACAGGAGAGACGAAGGAGAGTGAGGGCAAAAGCTGAGAATTATGTCGTTATGCATGTTAGGGAAGGAAAAACTCTTTTGTACCCTTCATCGTCTCATGATCATCACCCGCACCAGCAGCTAACAGCCCCTTCACAACACACACACACATCATCCACGGATATAGAAAATATTGCATGGACTCTACACACACTCTCTCTCTGTTGTCTACAATTTTGCTGTGTATGTGTGTGCATGTATTTTGATAGTTAAACCATCACACAAGATCCAATATAAGGTAAGAAGTGTTCACATATCCACACACACACACAGGCCGTCATCATCATCATACATAATGGGGCAGCCTAATAACTAATAGTAGTTAGTAAGCTCTTCTCTCTCTCTCTCTCTTCTTCTCTGTTATTTCCTACACGAACGGCAAAAGGCAGAGTCCAAAAAACATCACAGAGCTACACATTTACTGTAGCCGATTCCTTTACTCCCTCCACACACACACACACACCATCACCACCACCACCACAACACTGTACATACACATTTAACTATCCATCCTCTCTCTAGTGAGGATTGCCTATGTAAGTTGACGACAAAAAACCCACCCAGAGGTCAAATATTTGCACGCGATAACCCAACCAACAGAGAAGAGACGAGAGAGAGACGAAGAAGAAGAAACCTTTTTTCTTCTCTCTTCGTATTTTTATGTATGTATTTTAACCAAACGGCCGTAAATCTTTTCCAAGTTGGAAAGACACAAACAGAGAGAAGAGAATATTATAAGCGACTGTCTGTGTGTACATAAACTAGCATCTTTTTTTCACCCCCTCCTCCTCTTCCTCCTCATGCTATATTCTCTGAACAATAATATATATCTGTAATAATGATGGGGGGTGAGGATGTTGGAAATATTATTCACATAATGAGCCCAGCTTCCTTCTTTTCTTATTTCGACTATGTACTCTTCTGTCTGAGTGTACTTGTGTGTGTGTGAGTGTCTTCCATTATTATCATGATACATACATACATTATGGTTCCTCAACCTCAACTCTCCGCGTGTGTGTATGTAGTGTATATACGTGTGTGTATAGACACAAGAGGAGGAGGAGGGATGAATGTGAAGCACCCAACTATTATTCTTTCACACAGATTGAAAAAGGTTGGCTTTGACACGGACTGTGTAAAAAATCAACAATGAAATAAAGTCATTTCAAAAAACGACTCTTTTCCCGTCCCCTCCTCCTAATGTCCATTCCCTATCCCCTCAATCTTTCTCTACACACCTCTACACGTGTACAAGTATAATACGAATTTCTCAAAAAAATTGAAAAGCTGTTGACACGGGAGTAACGGGAGCGGAGAAGAATCAAAATATGAGAAAAATATGAGTAAATTAATAGATCATGAAAAACTTTGGAAAAGTATGAAAGAGACGGACTGAGAAGACTATTAACTCTGACATTTTCGCCTCCTTCCTCCTTCACTCTCAAAAGAAAGGAGGGGGGAGGACAAACCAATTTGTGAACCATTAAAATAAATCCTATCGTTCATCATAATCATCCTCCTCCACTGCCCTTACACACACTGCGTGTGTGTGTGTGTGTACAAAAATCCTTATAGAGACTACTTCCCATTATAATGGAGAGATGATACAGTTGAACAAATGAAGAGCACAAGAAATAAATAAACAATGGTGGTGTGTGTGTGTGCAGAATACATAGTCATATATTATTATCTACTCCACACTAACACTACAGTGTGTGTGTGTGTGTGTAGACAAAAACACAGTGAAAACATAGCCAATTCTCTTTTTTTGTTTTTGCTCATTTATTTTATGTTGACTCTGCTGATGGGCAAGAAAGTTACCCAAAGAAACTAGACTACACATACAAGCACACAAAACACCATCTCATCCTCATTGTGATTGTGTGCTTCACATTTTTCTGTTGCATGAATTCCGTAAGGAAAAATACACACACAAAAAAACAGATAATAATGCGAAAAAATCGAGCAGTTCGAGTTGTCCCATCAAAAATTTTCTCTTTCCTCTTCCCTCCCTCCCTCTTTTACTTCCATTTTGCAAATAAAGTCATTATTACCATCCCTCCCCCCTCCACTTCCCTCCATAATCATCCTTGTTTAACAATTCAAAAAGATTTCCTGTGTCCCTTTGTCTCCTCTGACTAACTTTCCAAAATCCATTACTAAACAAATTCCCTCGCTCGTCCAATATCTACAATTCATTTGGGGAAAAAATGACATGTGCACTGCACATCCAATCCTTGATGATAGAAATCGATTATCCAAAGTAATTATTATATTATCGAGGCAAAAGCTTAATTGCTCTCCACTCTCTATCACACACACAGAGAATCATCCCTTTGGAAAATGGAAAAGAGAAAGAGAGGAGAGTACCGCCGAGATTGGTGTATTTACTTGTAGCTTGGAGGAGGAAGAACTCACGCAACAATCCCAAAGACAGAGAGATAAAGAGAGAGAGAGAAAAATAAACCATATTTTTGATCAATGTTGAAACAAACCCAGGTAAATACCCGGGAGCCGGATGGATGGATTCGATTGAGAGAATGGGGGATGGAATGAAAATTTACGATGTACAGAAAAAAGAAGGCCACAAGCAGAAACAGCAGCAGCAGAAGCAACATCAGTTTGGAAGCCTACGCCTCTCTGTTCCATTTCTTGAGCCCTCCAGGGTCTCCTCTATGAGGATTTTTCTTAGGCTCTCTATCCTGTTATTGAGAGAGAGAGAGAGAGATGAGATTCTATTTATATTTGAGAGGGAATTATTAAAAGCTCATGCAATCCAAGCTTTTACAACTCAAATTTGAATTTGAAATTAAAAGGAATATTATGATACAAACTCCCATCTCCCCTCCCTCTCCAGTGTGTGTGTGTGCCTGTGTGTGTGATATACACTACACACGCAAAGGATAATCGTAGAGATCGAAGAGAGAGTACGGTAAACCGTAAATCATGGGAGCATAAATCGTAATTATGTATCAATAGTGAAGAGTGGAATTGAGGGAGGTTGAGGTATCATCTAAATACTCTCTCTCTCGCTCTCCATGTGTGTGTGTGTGTTGTGTACACCTAATAATATCTATAGAATTTAAGCTGGAACATAAATTTCCCAAGGATACCCACCTCACTTTATTGTCTACCTCCACTATTTTTACTCTTTTGACTTTTCCAAACCCTCCTCTTCTCCCATTTTCGATTAGGCTCTAAGCTTTGTACCGTCCACCAGGAATAATATGGAAAAAAGCCGAATGCTTCCCCTTTCTTCTTCCCCTCTATCAAATAATCATTATCATCACAGTTTAAAGTGTGGAGTGCTTCCATTCCATATTTAATACCATACGGAGAATACACAGGCATACACACATAGAGAGGGAGAGGGAAATTTTACTCTCTCTCTCAAGAAAAACTAAAATAGAATTATACAAGGATTGTGTGTCTACTGTAAATTTTACTTGATTAACTATTAACTGATTTCCGTGAGGGATTGACTCTGTCTCAAATTATATAATATGTAGAGTATTCACTGAGAAACCAGGAGTAGCAAGAACAAGAAAAAGGCAGCAACCGGTACCCCGTACCCCCTTCACACACACACACAAGAGTGCCGTTAGGTTTGTAACTCCAATATGCATGGAAAACATGTGTGTGTGTGTGTTTGTGTGTGGGGAAGGCTCTGACGAGCCAATCTTTAAATTGTGAGTCTCCATGTATTTTTACACACACGTTGTGTAGCACAGAATTATTATATATGGGAGGGAGCCTTTTGTTCAAAAAAAGCTGCTGGTTACACAACCTACAATGCACCATCCGCTGTCTTCTCTCTCTCTCTCTCTTTAAAATGTTTTTTTGAAAAGACAAGAGGAAGAGAGAATTTTCGATAGAATCCCTAGATTAACTTCGAGTCTCCTCCCCTCTCCAATAATTCATATCTAAAGCTGGAGGATGTTGTTATTCCTCCCCCATTATTCTTTTTGTCTATTGTCCATATCCAACAATATTCTTCGTCGCTACATTACATTGTTCCTACCAACTCCATTATTGCTAGCTAAACTGTATTAGAAAGCAATATTGGACACGGACCGTTTTGACCAGACACAAAAACAGAAGGTCAGCCAAGTCTTTTCCCATCTCTATCAGGGAAAAAAAGTATTGCACACACACACTGTGTAAAACATGTTATGTAAGATATGATGATAGATAGAAAAAACAAATGTGTACAAGTTTAATGGTCCCCATGGATTTTAAATGTGTTGAGTCCATATCTTGTAAATTACCTCTCCTGTACTTTTTTCCCATGTAAAAGTGTACAAGTTTTTTTCCACACACACACACACAGACTACTGTTCAGACATTGTACAGTGAAAAAAAAGTTGAATATACACATTAAGATTAGAAGGAGTAGAAAAGAAGACGACTTTTTTTCTCAGGAATTTCTGATTGCACAGTGAAAGACAATGACCTAGAAAAAAAATGAGTGTTCAGTTTAAACTGTTGACGAGAATCTGCATAGACAAGTCATGTACTCTCTCTCATCATCCTCTCCCCCACATTTAAAATTAAATTACACAACAAACTATTACACTTTACTACCTACTCCTTCTCCTCTTCCTCTGTAATCCCTTTTTTACACTCCACACTTGGATGCAGTAGTCTTCCCTCTCCTATTCTGTGCGCCTACTGGAAGCTTTTAACTAAAAATTCTAATTCCAAATCTCCCTTTATTACACTACACATCCTCCTCCTCCTCCCATCCACCTCCCTCCTCACATACATCATGTGGCTGTGTGTTGTGCTTCTGATCTGACTGACCCGTCCGACGAAATTATACTTAATCATAGATTATCCATCCTACCCAATCCCGCCTCACCTTTATTAGACATCTCATCTTTTATCATATCAAGTCAAGTCAGACAGCACACAACACATGAAGAGAAGAGAGAGAGAGAGAGAGAGACGAGAGTAAGGTTGAACACAAATACACATCCACACAGCTGTGCCGTAAGAATGGACCTCAGCCTCACTCGTCATCATTTTAAAAGTCCAAAACTTGTACAAAAACTGATCCTCCTCATCCTCATACGAATACATAACATAACACACACACAACCCAAACAACGGAATGGAGATGGGGAAAAAATGAACTTGAAAACCAAAAACATTGCTCATGGCTAGACTTCCAAATTCAAAATAACTAAAAATCGTTCGGCTATCCATCCACCACCAAAATTAAACTAAAAAAGAGGATGAGTACAAGTCAGAAGAACAAGGAGCAAAGAGGAGAAGAAGAAACCTGAATTCTCGTTTGTATGCCCCAATATATAATCTGTGTGTTTTTAGCCTCCCTCCTCCTCCATCGCCGTTGCCCCTGATGATAAGATTATGATCCTGATTATGATTATTCCACTTGTACATGATACCCTTTTATACAGAACGTTCAAACTACACAAAAATTCTGCCGTCAACCAAACGTTTCCTATATAAGTACGACGTACGTGTGTGTGTGTGATATAAAAGGAGACTTGAGACACCTCAAGGAATCTCCTTCCTCTCATCGTCAGTGATTGTGATTGTGGAAAGAGGATACTCCATTCTACACAGAGATAGTAGCTTGGAGCAAGGTCCACGCGCGTGTGAAATACTCACAAATTACAACAATACAAAGAAGTATCCTCCTTTCCTCCGTACAATCCAAACGACACTCACTAATGTTAATGTGGAGAAGGATTTTTTTCTCTCAAAATCCTTTTGAAAAATGAATGGACAAACCCTGAGTCAAGGTTCATCTCTATCTCTCCCTCCCTTTGGCCATTCACAAAATGTGCACAGTCCTCCCTCACGACAGCTCCAAATTAAATCAGAGAAGATGATGCCTCTTTAAATGCTATTCCCCCCTTAATCTCCGTTCAAGTTCACACAATCCTCAACTGTCAATTGTCTACATAAAAAATTTCCCTGTCTCTCTGCCTGAAAATTAAGGTCAGTCGTCATATAATGAGTTCACAGGAAGAAAACACATTTGGGTTACAGAGTGAGCCCCTCAACACACACACAGAGCACAGCACAGCACAGCATGTAGATATGACACATCATTTCAATTGAGTTGTGAAACTATACAAATTGAAAGAAAAGGGAATCAGAGTAAAAATCCATTGAAGAGACAGCAAGGCAGTGAAAGACAGAGAGAGAGAGAGGTAAAAAAGACAATAAAGGTCACAAGACACACTACCTTCAAAAGTAATAAATATCAAACTGTCAGCCATGTACCCATTGTACAAACAGAGGGAGAGGGAGAGGAAAAATCAAGTCTTATATTGTTAAACCCAATGTAACCACTCCACTCTATCAATGCAGAGTGCGACACACACACACACACACCACATTTTACATGGACATTAACTGATTTGCGGATAGTCTTAAGAAAAGTAAACCAATATGCATAAAAGGTATGGAGAGACAAAAAATCCTCAAATCGTAAGTACAGAGGAGAAAAAAAACTGTCGAAAGGAGACTAAATGAGTCTTTAAAACTAACTCAAATCCTAAGTAATTATTATTACATACGCTTTGATGTTTTAGCTGTCGTTGGTATCCTTGAAAGAGGGCGGAGCTTTGATCGAGTCAAAGTCGTTCGCCCGCAGGAGTTGTGCTCCGACTTAGTCAACTTTAATCGTCAATTAAATTTAGTTCAAATTAGTGTCAACTGTTAATTCTTGCCTAATCAGCCATGGAGGGATCCAGGTCAACGGGTAAGTAGTCAATTTGTTGTTTTTGTGTGTTTTGTCATGGTATTTTCCAATGAAAATCAACACGTGTACAATTCGTTTTCCTTGTATTCTCTAAGGTGGCCGGAAGAGAAGGAAAGTGAACTATAACGAAAACTCTGACTCGGATTCTTCGTATGATGATAATAATTCGATCTTGTATAATGTTAGTAAGAGAGAGAGACCAGAAAGTAGTTGTAGTACGAGTAGTGGAGTCTCGTCTTTAGTACAAATTGAATCGTCGTCTGATAGTAGTGAGGTAAGTGTACCATTTTATGAGTATTTCTTGAATTTATTATATACAACATAAGTGTATGTATTTTTCTCAAAGAAATGTCGCTCCGACTATTCATTTTGTTTCATTTGATTAACAGGAATCTGAATCTGAAGAGTCTGTCGTTGAAATTGATTTTGAAGAATCGAAAGATGATATTATTGCCAAGTTGAAGGATAAAGTACAGTTCCTTCAAAAACAAGTTAATAGTCAGAAGGAAGTCCCTTTAGTTTTGCCAGTGGATACTAATAAAGAAGTACGTGTATATTTCATGCAGTGTGTATAGTATATATAAATATATATCTTTGAGATATGTGATATAGGTTCTTTATTTGTTTTTGAACAGAAAATCCAGTCTTTCATACCGGTGCCAAAGTACTCAAAACTTGTGAACGATGAAGGTACAACTTTAACATTGGACTTTGAGGGTCAATCCTATTCGTATTTCTTTTGTAAGAAGACTGACAGTATTCATACGGATTGTCCACTACTACTCAAAGATGGTATTGTACAAGTCAATAGATTGGATGAAGTTTCCATTATGACAGGTACATGACTAGTATTGTAAAAGTAACATGTACAACAGTATTAATTGTAATTATGACTGTGTGTTTATTGTGATATGTACTCTTTTTTTAAAAAATAGATAATGTTTATGGATGGAAGGACACTAGTTGTGGTGTACATTTTGGTCGTTCTTTCTGGCGTGTCAATGTTCGACCACCTTTTTCAAAATTTGAATTCTATCTGCAATGGTTTAGCCGGAAACATCAAACAAATTGAAGATGAAGGACCTACCACATTAACAACAATAACAACAGTCTGTGGTGGATCAAATTCTCCTCCTCCTTCTCTTTCAAATGGAAGAAATGAACCCGATGATGGTGACTCTAGAGAACCTCTTCCTCCTCCAAGAAATGATAATAATAATAACATTTATACTGGATGTAGCTCAACACTATTTGCTCTTTTGAAAAATGTGAGAATTTAAACTTTTTTATTTTGCAAACATTTTTATAAAACAACTGTTGTTAATTTATATGTGACTTTCTTTTCTTGCAGTTACATGGAATTGACTATGGTTCAATATGTAAGATTATTCCATGCTTTAATACCTACACCTCGGAGGTCATTAATAGGTTTCTTCGGATTTACTCAGCTACTTACAACAAGAAATCGAATTTTGAGATTCACGTCTCTCCAAATACTTCTAAATTGGCTGTCAACATTTTGCTCATGTTGACTAATCACATGGACATTAAATTGGAAGTGCCAATGGATTGCCCTGTTCATAATGATGTGAGCAAATTTAATTTGAAAGCTGAAGTAAGTTATGATCATGTAACATATTTATATTAATTTTCAAATATATTTTTGCACTTTAGTAAATTCCCAAATTTGCTTTTACAGCTTTCAAGGATGAAAGAGAGGTGTGATATGATACGACAAGGGCTGAGACAACATGCGGCTAAAAATTACCCGGAACGTGATGTACTTCTGTCCATCACAAACTCTGGATTACCAATTTACACGGAAGAAAAGGACAACAGTGACATTCTTCAGTTGTATGAGTCTGTTATGACAAGAATGTCACGTGCAGATTTTGGTAAGTACATTGTTGTTATTTGTTTCATCATCCATTGTTGAATACGTAGTAGTAGTGAATTGTAACACACATATATTAATAAACCAGCCAAGAAGTTCACAGGAAAAAGACATTAATCAAAGTAATTTTTTTATTCTTTAATTTAATTCCTCAGAAGTTTTTTCATCATTTTCTTTTTCTCTTTTTTAATTATTTAATGTCAGCATTAATTGCTCGAACGAAAAATCTTAAAAATAAATACAGTTCCATGTAGACAGCCATCAAATTACATAAGACGATTAAATGTAAAGAACATTACTGACAACCTTTTTCTATCATTACAAATTTATCAATAAGCAACGCCTCCACAAGACACACACACACGGAGAAGAGGTGAGGGGGGTAAAAAAATCCACTTTGTAAATTCTAATTTGTCAATTCTCCTTTTCATATTTGCACAGACACACTCTTAAAACCAGAGCAAATCTCTCTCTCTCTCTCTTCATGTACCTGTATAGATTTTTGAGACAAATAGAAAAACATTTCCTCTCCGTCATTAACAAATTCTTTTCCCTGTAAACTCTTACAAGGCTAAGGTCTAAAACTGAGACTAATCGAGTAACTGTTTTAAAAAAAAGAGGGACTGTCCTCTACCCCTGTCATTGTAGTCCTTCCTAAAGCGAGAGAAAATAGGAAATGTAAAAAAGAAACGAGGAATTTGAAATTGATTGAGAACTAATGTCCACCAATTTCCCTCCCCATTTTTTTTTCTTGACTGACATTAAGACATTTACCAATCAATTCACTAAACCACACACTCCACCGTACACACACACTGACCTTCAAAACCACTTACAAAGTTAAATTAAATCCCTCAATTTATGCACAGAGAAAGAAAGAAGGGGGAGAAAAACGAATCATAAATAATAGTACACAAATACTAGGTATTATAATTTCCATTCCCTATTCAATTCTATTGTACTACTATACCTCCTTCAATGTTTGCATGACTCCTCAGGAAAACCTCCAATCCACAAATGTTAATTAACTCTCCATTTTTGTGGGACTGACCACTCAATTTACAATTCTCACAAAACTAAAAAACCCCCATGCAAGGTTCCTCCACACAAACACACACAATCACCACACACTCATCATCATCTTCATCATTGTGTATTAAATCTGACTTTCAAACCATCAATGAGAGTGACATTTTGGACTGTGGTCATCTCTTTCTCCGTGTGTGTGTGTGTGTGTGTGTGTCTGGGCCATGTCCAATGTGGACGAGAGTGATGGTCATTAATTTACATGTGTACTACCCACACACACACAGTACGTGAGTGTGAGTGTCCCATACTCAAATTGAAGACAATTATCCTAATTTTATACATTATGACCACGACAGCCAAAAAAAACCATAGAGGTTTTCTCCATCATCACCATAATCCTCTGTCTGTCAAAAAAAGAGAGAACACACAAAGAATGTGTGTGTGTGCCATCGGATACAAAATGGGGAGAAATGAGTTGAGGTGTACAAAACAATTTATTTTCCCAAGTGTGAGTGAATGTGTGTGTGTGTCCCAAGGCTCCTCTCAACACAAACACACGAAAAAAAGATTATGAATTTATAAATTCACATATTTCCCTCGACTTTTTTCCCCTGTCTCTCTTCCTTCCATTTGGAGCATAGCATGTCCTTTTGTATTGGAAGGAAATAAAGATTTTGAGTACGTAGTACGTACACACACACCACGTTGCTGTTGTTGTTGTTGGGAGTACAGGTAGGAGAAGAAGTTAATGACTAAAATGCTGACGATTAGTGCTATTGTCCCACATGCCACAGCCACAGCCGAGCCATACCACACCACACCATAAGATATGATACACATCCGTAGTAGCTCACATGAATATTCCATGTCGACGTCGACTCTTAAACTTATTGTGTTGTAAGGGCGGATTGGATGCCATGGCAGAAAATATATTCTTACCTTAGCTTTTAAGAATATGAATACATTATAGAGAGAGGGACAGAGGGAGACAAGTCTCTGAGAAAAAATGGGGCTAATTAGGAGCTACTACTCCACACTCCACACAACAAAAGCTGAGCGACTAGACCTCTCAAAAGTAATGTAAGTAAAAGTCAAAACTGTCATCATCCCCTGCAATTTGGAGAGCCAAGGCTCTTCTAATGTTTTTTCCCATTAGGTTTTCCTTAATGACAGGTGCATACTCTGTTCGAAAAACCTTGTACAGTTTTATGCACCCGCATATCCCCTCTACTTCTACTGGAGAGGGAACGACTCAGCATCCTATGGAAATTATTATGAAAATGTTTCCATGCTGGTCTTCCTTTACTAATTTTTAAGTCATCCCATCCAACCTATGTATCTATGCACTATTCAAAATTTCTAATATTTTCAATCTCCTAATCTTCCACACACACACACTACTGTGTTGTTATAGATGATCATGAGAAGAGCTCCGCGTGAAGTAATCAGTCTCTTCATTCCCACCCATTCCCCAACGTCCATTTTCAACAGCCATCAAATTAAACCTGAACGAAACCCCAAAAAAATTCTCTAATATTACCACACACACACACACTACAATGTCTCTAAATTTGAAGCCCGGTTCTCCCCACACACTGCACACACACAGTGGCCCTCTCACCTGTACCGTACTCTTCATCATCATAATAGAGAATTAAAATAATGGAGAGAGAGGAACCAAAATAGATATGAGTCTCACTGCAGCTACGGATGGTGGTTGCCATGTCATGTCTTTACTTGTAAAACAGACTGTTTTTCCTATTATCACACTACAGCACCAGTACAGTCGTCATAAATAAGGCATTATTAATATAATGACTTTATATATACGTGATTTGCTCCAAATTTGTCTGACCATCCCGTGGGACGAGAAAAATCCTCTCTTCCACACACTCTCTCCGTCTGTGTGTTACACGTGACGTGTCCATGGAACTATACACGAGGCAGTGTGTATGTATACACTCACCTTCTACCTTGACACGAACCCTTTGGTCAGGCAGACATAAAAATTTCAAGGCACACTTTACTATATTTACTCGCATGCCCCTTCCCTCCCTCCCAGCTAATAACTCCATTTTTTCCCTGACTTTCCTATTTGTACATTGAATTTTTGTGAAAAAACCGTTTCCTGCTTCAATCTTCCATCCTACCTCATTTCTCCCGCTACATAAAAATGAGGAATCCAATTTCGGACTCTTCTGTATTGAAGAGAGTCATCTGCAACCTGCAGAAGGGAAAACTGCCGCACTGTACACAAAACACACACACACACGGATTATGGTAATAATGCATTGTTTTTTCCAAAACTCCAAATTCCACCTTGCACACACACACCTGAGCCTCTGTTCTTATTAGGCGTAGAGACAAAAGCTTTTGGTCTCCAATAGAAAAAAATTGGAGAGGATATAGGATACAAAATATGGAGAACAGAGATGGAAAAAAATTAATACGTGCGTCATGGCGAATTATAAATCCAATGTTCTTTCTTCTTCATCCATCCTCCTCCTTCTCTTGTGTTGTGTGTGAATGCAGGGAACGAATTTTCTTTAGTAATGATCCACAAGTGCAGCATGTTGATTTAATTTTTTTCCTCCTCCTCCCTCTTTTGCTCCTCTCAGACTGGATTTTCTCGAGCGTGCATAACAGGAAAGAATTTGTCATGCTCTGACTCTGACTTTACCTTCCCTACCTTTACCGACTTTTTCAGCCAGGCTCCATCATCTCATCCCAAGAGAAGGAGAAGAAAAATAGGAGCAGGACTCTCTTCTCTCTCAGCAGCAGAAGATGAAGAAGAAAGCGAGAGACCAGGAGCTGAGCAAAGGTAACTTTTACAATATGTGTATTACATCCTATCGTCCAAAAGTTGAGTCATACTCATAAAGACTCAAAAGGAATTTAGTGAAGAGATGACCGAGATACAAAAGTACTCATCTCTCTCACTCTCTTCTTTTTTAAAACCCAAGAACATGATGAGCTATATGATTTGTGAGGGAGATGGATGATGCTATGATGTAGGCTGTAGCATGTATCTTCTTCTTTCTTTCTCCCCCTACCAAGAATGTACAAAAATTTTGATTCACAACTGCACTGGATTTTCATGTAGAAAAACATACAGGACCAACTACATACGAGAGAGAGAGAGAGCAGACAAAGATTCAAAGCCGAAAATTACCTGTCGTTTCCACATTAGACCGTGACCTGACAAAAAATTACTACCGTTCATCAAAAAATCACCTTTTTGTCGGCTCCGACTCTTTTATTTTCCCATGCGTATGTACACGTCCACAAACACACATTACACACCCCAGCCCTCT
This sequence comes from Pygmarrhopalites habei, assembly GCA_009870185.1. Classification (NCBI taxonomy): domain Eukaryota; kingdom Metazoa; phylum Arthropoda; class Collembola; order Symphypleona; family Arrhopalitidae; genus Pygmarrhopalites; species Pygmarrhopalites habei. The sequence continues at coordinate 55,005 of WJFB01000571.1, forward strand.
GTGTGTATCTACTATCTACACATGTATGTACTGCACGTACTTTCTCCTATATGGAGTACATTTTTTTGATAAATCCTCCGCTCAAATTCTATTCACATGTAAGAATAGGGATGGATGTATGAAACAAGTGTTTTTAACTTGCACAAACTCTAAAGTAAGAGAAAAAGATAAGAGAGGAAGAGGACGGAGGTTGTGCCGACGGGCAAAAGAAAAACCATAATGAACCGCATCTATTCCTATTCTGAGACTCTCAAAGAGTCATTACGTCCTTTACATAGGGGCCTTTGTTCCTTCCCATTCTCTCCCCGTCCCACATGGACAATAAACTACCAAACTAAAGCAACCAATTTCAATCCAAAACTTCCACACACACACATGTACACTCCACTCCATGACACTGCAGTGTGTGTGTGTGTCTGTATGTAAAGCGAGAAGGAACAAATTATCCACTTATGTATTTTATCTTTCTCTCCTCTCTCTTCCAGTCTTATCCCATATGATCTTGCACATCCCTCCACTCTTCTACATAGTGTCTTGTGCTCCTGCATCTCTCTCTCTCTCTAGAAGACAAGGGGATTTTAAAAGTCTACAAAATTTTCCGAATCCCATATCCCTGAACGGATTACACTTTACAAGGATGTACCCCCGGACACACTCCACATACAGAGTGTTTCCTAACTGACTACGGGAAACAAAAAAATCGGCATTTCTGAACGGGTAGAGATATCGTCAAAATTCCAAAAGGACGTTGTAGACAAAGGACCAAATTTTTTTAGCAGTTTGAACCATGTGAAAATTCGAAAGGTCAATGTGTGACCCCGAGGTCACCAGGTTCGACCCATTTGGGTT
>WJFB01000572.1:0-55783 GCA_009870185.1 Pygmarrhopalites habei
GGAAATTAGAGGGAAATTATGGGTCTTGGTCATGGTACTGAAAAGAGAGAGATTATTTTGAAACAATATAAGTAATTAGGTAGTTGTTCAAGGAAATTCTTTGTGATAACAATTTTTGCAGCGTACAAGGAGAGAAATTTCACAATTGTCACAGCTAACTTTAAAAAATACTTTGTATATGATATTAGTTTCCTTAAACAAAATTGTGAGATGTATTCTATATATATATGAAAGGATATGTATAGGGACTGCGTCATAACTTATGACTCATAAGTGCTAAACTGACGTGATAAATTTGGAGATTGTTGTTGTTACTGTTAAATTTACATTGTACAACCAACCAATCTCATGATTATTATTATTGCAGATGTACTGATTTCGTTTGAGTGAGCGAGATTAATGTGAACACTTTTAAGTCTTGTTCGGGTATAGAAAAAAACACAATTTAGTACGCGTTCTACGTAACTGAACTGACTAGTCATAATAATTATATATTGTTGCATCATGTAGTTATTTAATTTATACATGTATATTAGTAGACTTTTATATTGAGTAATTTATTATCAACTTACTACTAAATACTACATATTGTGTATCTACCGCGGTTCGCTTATTATACAGAATTGTTACAATTTACATTAGCTTGTACAAGTTTACATTACTACAAATATTTATGGAAATTGGAAACTATCATTTTGACAGTTGCATGTAATCTCAACATTTGTAATACAGTACATACAGAATATATTTATAGAAGGCTTTTTATTTATATCTTACGAGTATTTTTTTTATTTTCCTCGGTAGAACAGAGAAAAGAAAGTGTGAAAAATTACTTGTCTCCTTGCAAATGTTTAAATGTGAAGTGAACAAGAATATGTATTTTTGACATAATATACACAGTGTCTGTCATCTGATCATTTCTGTTGATTAAAAAAAATAACTGAAAATTTTCTTGACACTCATTTCTTTTTGACTTTACTCACCAGTTTTTCTTTTATTATTACCACGTATTGCATGAATACTCCTGTGCCCCTAGTCTCTAATAACAAAAATTTTCAACATCATACACATACAAAGTTGAATTAATCAAAATTTGTATTATTTTTGAATAGGGGTTGTATTGATTAGATAGAGTTAAAATTGAACGCCCCAAAACTGAGACAGAGGTAAGGGGGACGAGGAGGAGAGGGACAAAGTTAATCAAATGGATGATGACACGGTCAAGTTGTTCCTGACAGGGTGGGTAAGGATCGGGAGAAAGTGAATTGGGGGGAAAAAGCCGGTCTCAAGTCTTTTTTGCTCTTGAAAGTCAGTGGAGGAGAACTCAGTTGGAAACTTTGTTTTCATTATATTTTCGTGGAATGTCGTCGTCCCTCTGAGGATACAAAGTCGAAATGAACGAGTGTCTCGTTGAAAGAGTATAATGAAAACGATTAGAGTATAGTTGAGATGAGATCAAAGAGTTGAAAACTCATAAAAGCTCGTAGAGAGTTGCAATCACGGGGGAAAGAGAATCTCGTCGTCGGCATATACATATGTACACGACAAGACAGACAGAGGGAGAGAGAGAGAGAAATGTCCATATGTACACACATGATGGAAAAGGGAAAGTACACACACACACGATCCAGATAATTCCTGGGCGTTCCTCCTCCTGGAGTCAATCTCTGGTCCTGGATAAGTCAAGCCTTTGGCCCCTCAACCATGAAGTAAAAGTAACAAAAGAATATGTCGGAATTGTTATGACTGATCCTCCTCACTTTCATCATGTCCATACAAAGATAATATTGTACCCTCCCCTTATTCTGTGGTTAGTTTTTGAGATGTATTGTACCATCAAAAGTGAGGAGGACAACAATTATTAGACGTCAATTCTGACTTTTCCCTCTCTGCTTGTCAATCTATTCTCTCTTGGACATGACTGTCAGATTGACAGTGTCAGTGCTCAAAGTGTTCAAGTGAAACTGAGTCCCTTCCTTTTCTCCTCAACAAGTTTGACTCCAATGAAGGACTCAACATGAGACTTGGACCTCTTGTCACTCTTTTCACCGGATTTTTTCAACTTGTCAACTCAAGTTGGTGGTCAGTTATTACACTTACTAATGTGTCAGGTCATTGGAAACAATGAACAGACGTTATACAACGTATTTTCACTTGGATTCGTTTGACTTTCTCCATTCAAGGTATTTGAGTCAGTTTACAAAGGAGCCGGAGACAAACACGAGGATATTTTGTGACTTTATTCTCAAAAGTCAAAGGAGACAAAGGGAAATTTGTTTAAAACACAGTCAAGTCATGGAAAGCATGGCAGAGGGAATACGAAATGCAATTACTGAGTGTCAGTACCAATTTAGGTGGAATAAATGGAACTGTTCAACTTTTGAAGTGGGTTTTTATCCCTTTCTTATTACAACGTTATTATTAGAATGGATGAATACATTAAAAATATACATTATTCTTTCCTTCCCAAGGGTGATATCAGTGTATTTGGGAAGCATCTTGTAAGAGGTACGACTTTTCAAATATTTTTCGTTGTTTCTTGTATGTAATGTTGTTTCTAAACAGTAAGACTTGGAATAGGTAACTAATATTTTTCTTTACGTGAAAAGGAGGGACCAGGGAAATGTCATTCATCAATGCTATTACCACAGCAAGTTCGGTACTTGCCATCGCCAAGGACTGTGCTGCTGGGAAATTGACAACTTGTGGATGCTCCAGCAATCTTGTAAAAATACATGTAGTCAATCTAAATGATCTTTTAATTATTGTCACATGTACAAATTTTTTTTAAAAAAAATCAATTTTGATTCCTTGGAATGGTTTTCAGAAATCACTCTCTAGGAGTGGAGAGAGGGGTAGGAATGCTAAATTTAAATGGAAAGGCTGTTCACAAAATGTGATTTATGCATTAAATTTTGTTCGACGATTCGTGGATGCTAGTGAGCATGGGAATCGGGATGCAAAAGCAAGAATGACTATGCACAATAATTGTGCAGGGAGACAAGTAAGACTTTCCCCAAGCTTTCTACTGCACTTTCCCTTTCTACTAATTTCCTTCTGCTTTTGGTTGCACATGTCCTTCAATGAATTTATTTTTTTCTCAATCTAAAAAGGCTTTCGAAAAATACGCACCGGTCATTTGTACGTGTCATGGTCTCAGTGGAAGTTGCACGTAATTTCCAAATTTTTATTTAAAAAAAGCACAAAGATGGAGTTTTCATGGAATAAATTATATGTACATATATCTCTCTCTCTCACAGTATGGAAACTTGTTGGAGGACTGTGCCAAGTATCAGAGCACTAGGAGACACTCTAAAAGAAAAATATGACGGGGCGATAAGAATCACAATGGACAATGGGAATGGGAAATTGATTCCCACTGAAAAACTCCAGAAGAGTCCTAGCAAATTAAATCTAGTCTACTATGAGGACTCTCCGGATTTTTGTTCTTTAAACCGATCCAGAGGTAAGTCACATTTGAATACGTACTTCAAAATTTGTATGAAATATTAATGTCACATTATTTATTGTTGTGTTGTACACAAGGGTTGGTTGGGACGGAAAATCGAGTTTGTAATGAAAAATCCGAGGGAGAAGATTCCTGTGATATTTTATGTTGTGGCCAAGGCTGGAAGTCAATTGACAAGACCTCATTAATGTGAGCAACCAATTTTGTAACAGAGCATTGTTAACATAAAAATGACTCTTTACTACGTTAATTTTGTTACTGAATATTTTTTTTATAGCCGGTGTTCTTGTACATTCCACTGGTGCTGTGATGTTCAATGCCAAATGTGTCCGGAACAGAGGGTTGAGTCTCATTGTGTCAAACCGTCCCAGTCAAAATATACCGAGACCCCAACATCACAAAGGACAGTGTGAATTAATACAATATAAATATTCAAAGAGTCTGAACAGCCCCTCCTCATCATGTATTGTTGTATCCGAATCTCAGCTAAATATATTGCTATAAACCCTACCATTTTTGCTACACTTCCCCTCGTAGTTGTACTACAGATTGAGATCAAGAGAATGAACAATACAAATTTGACAGTTGTCCCAGATAACATCGTTCCACTGATTTCACTTTGCTTTGTAATTAAGGAACATTTTATATTATGCGTAGTTCCTTTCGTTCCGTGTGTACAGTCACATTCATTAGTCCATAAAAAATAAAGGTATAAAATAGTTGATTTGCAAATAATCCCTTCCAACACGCACACACACACATCAGGAAGGCAACAAAAGGCACAAAAGGAAAGCAACATGCGTACGCAGGGCCCACGCCAAAAACTACCCGCTTCGGTTACTACCTGCTTTTTTGCCCATCCCGTTCTGACTGCAAAAAATTAGAAGAGTCAAGACTTTGCATGGTTGTCAACAGACTCTGTGGCAGCTGGAGCCCAGCCTGGAGGGTTGTTGAACGATCCTGTTTCCATGCACAGTTTTACTGTATGAAGGCTTCGCGTCGTTATGTAATACTCCTCCCATATACATATATGTATACTATATGAGAGTCATTGATATAGGAAGGGGGGACTTGAATGGTAACGGCCAGTAGGCGCGGCAAGCAACTTGGTTTTGAAGTTCGCATCAAACATACTTTAATTTTAATTGTGATTAATTTCAGAGGGTCATTTAGCTAATATCTACTAGTTCCTCGCCACACCGAGAACTACCAAAACATTTTTTAAATCCCTACTCTAAAGTTGAAGGTGATTTTTGTTGGAATTTTTAGTAAAATATTGTTCCCTCCCTATTTCCTCCCTATAAAAAAATGTAAACAATCCAAATCATCTGGTATTTGTTTTTGTGTAGAGGCCTTACAATATTTTTTTTTACTTCCCTAAAATTCACTAATATTAAACTGAATAGCAAGATATTGACTCTTACTAGATATTAACCATATAAATAACTAACTAACATTAATTAACAGACACCATAAATACCATCCCATCATCATGGACACCACTTTTATAACTGACTGGTGGAATGAGTGGAAAATCTGGATTGTGACAAATCCATGGGACTTTCTCTTCTACCTTTTCCTGTTTTTGTCCCCTTTGTTCCTTCTGTCCCTGATCCTGTCATGGAAGTTGTCCAAGTCACTCAAAGCACAGTCCAAAAAGAAACTGAAAAGAGACGTAAAGACTACAAAATTTTATAATCCTAATTTATTTGACATGCATTGTTTGTCAATAATATGAATAGTGTGATACACTTTTACGTCATCTCTATAATTTGTCTTTTTTGTTTAAAAGAAAAAATCGTCTTCTCCTGCAAAACCCCGAACAACGCGAACTCTCCGAAGCAATAGTTCGAAAAAAGATGAATGAAGAAGAATTGTGACAAAAGTTGACCTCAACCTGTATAGTCAACTTGATCCAACTACAGTACAACAACAAGAAGGCATATTATGCTTTATATGATATGATATAAAACAAGAGATTAAGTTTTTGTCAAAAATGTTTTTTTTGCTTAAATAGCTTGTGTAGGTATACGTGTTCAGCTTACTTAACATTCCATTCTAAAAATTTTATAATTCTTTGACGTGATTTTTTTGTACAAATAAACTTTTGTGACCATGTACGGAAATCGAATAAAACACAAATAATCACTTGTAGATCATTTTCTACTGGAAACAGCTCTCATTTAACCTAATTCATACAACATTGAAAAACGCTCTTCCATAAATACTTACTTTTACAAAGATGTGTAAAACGTGAAGATGCACTTTTTAAGAAGAAAAATTTTATTTTTCATGTAAGAGTGCATGTCTCAACTGGTGAAATACATACCACAGTGGTAATTAACCATTTAATATGTACTGCGATTGGGTATCTACAATAATTATGATTAAAGTAAGCTGTATAAGTCATACAGTCATTGACTAAAATTAACTAATTATTTTCGAGGGTCAGAGCTCGGTTTCGGCCGCTTCAGACCGGGTTCTATTTCATAGTCATCATATGTTGGAAAACTCTGCGAAAATAATATAATGTAGGTTTACTTTGTAAATACTTTGAATCAAAGTCTTTGAATGATGGAGGAAGAATATCATTAAGTAATTGGAGATAAATATAGTAATAATCCAAGTATCCCATACCTGCATTTTTTCGGGCCTTTTATCTAAAACATAACCTTTTTCAGTAGCACCTTTACGAGCAGCTACCATTTGATCAGTATTTTTAGCAATTTCCTCATCTGTCGGGGGTGTTGGTCTCCTCCCTCTTAGCCAAGCTACAGAAAAAATGATTTCTAAATATCGTGTCACACAGAGAGAAGTGTATTTTTAGTATTTTGTATTAATGGATGACTCACCTTCCCATTCAGCAGGTAGTGGTGAATCAAAACCGCCTAATCTTTTATCTGCGACGTTTGCCTGAAAATACCTTTCACCTCTTTGTCCAGAAGTTTTTTCTAAAAGTAGTTAGAACAGCCAAAGGTTAGATCAAACGGTTTCAACTTAAAACTTTCAAGTACATGTCACACTGAATCCACGTACAATTCAATTAAGTATTATATTGTATCCAAAATATTCTTACTGATTTCAAAGTATTCATTCCCAGCTTTGTCACGACCCACTAAAGTTCCCCTAAGTGTCCGAGGTTTTAATGAATTTACAAAATTGGTCCAAATCATTTTTAACAGGTCTCGTTCTTTCGGCATTTTGCTAAATGTCCTATGTGAGTTTATCAGATAAATCCACACGACTCGTGTGACACGAGTATAGTATGTAAAAAAATTTCGACTTTTATTTCAAATTCATTGAGCGTCAATGGACACTCCATTGAGTGTGATTTAATTACAATTGATGTCTAAACACTTTCCATCAAAAATTACAAATTACATACTGAACGTTGCGTAAAAATATATTTAAAAGGGATATTATAAAATCTATTTAATAATTGGTACATGCTGACTTGATGCCAGAAATATTGCAATGAATCTCTGTTCAAAAGTTCATAAAAATATGTTATAATATAATCTCAAAAGAAACTAATACTTGGATAGGGACAAATACTTCTTTTAATCGTCTAAAATGATAACATCCAAGTCTTCTGATGAGTTGTCTTTGGGTTTCTCTGGGACGACGACGACTGCTGCTTGTTGTTGTTGTTGTTGATCCATCGCGACCCTAGCTTTCTTCTTTGGGGGCAATGGGTAGTTTTGAGTCGACTTACTAAAGGTATTTGGTGGGATAAAGTACAATTTTTTACTAATAGTAGCTGCAGCATCGACATTAGAAGATGATCCAAAAACATCACTTCGACGAGGCTGAGGCACAACTACTGAATCCTTCTTTGGAGATGGGGTTTTCGTAGTCAAGTCTATTATCTCATGACCATCATCATCATCATTATCATTTTTTCCAGCAACACAGTCTGTAGAAATTCTCCGATTACTTTGTACATGAGCAGCTGGGGGAGGGACACTGAGCTTATTAGATTGTTCATTCATACCCTGTTTTGGATTTGACAGGACTGTGGACATACGTGCTTTGTAAGGGGACGTATTTAGAGCCTGTGAAAAAACATTAGTGACTGGACGAGAAGTAGAAGAAGTAGAAGAGACACGACTGGACAGTGACAGTGGTCTGGATCCTTGTTTCTGTACTTTCCCATTACCATTTCCACTTGTGATGAAAATAGTAGAAGGAGTTGTTGCTTCACTTGGGGGATACGACGAAATTTTATTTTGATGAGCAGATGGAGGATTTTGATGGGCAGATGGAGGATTTCCAACATTCTGACTCTGTTGCGGTTGTACTGCCCTTCGTGGCATCTGAGTATTAGTCTTTTTCTTTGGTAAAGCTGTCGGCTGACTTGATGAATTTGCTGCTTTAGTACTTGGATTAGTCTTTGAAGCCCAAGTTACCTGCTGGAAGAATCTAAAAGCATGTTCCAAAGTCGCCTCCTCAGTGAAGCCCTTAAACTACAACAAAAAAATTTATTTTATTCTTTGCATAAAATCTAAATACATACCACTTATGAAGATATAAAAAATGGAGCAGCCAAGAGTTGTACTTACATATTTTTCCCGATACGACTGGTAACACGCTAGTAAAACATTTGCCAAAACATTGTCCTTAGAATTGAATTTTTGGAGTTTCTGATAGGTTTCAAAAATTGAAATGACTCCAACTTGTAAATCTTCAGCTTGAGAGTAAAATCGTTTGGCAGCTCCAGCACAGCAATTAAGAGCATGTTGTGAGAACTGATGCCTTTCGAAATTATACAGGTACTGCTTATCATGGTCAGGAATTTTAGCTAAAGCAACTAGAGAAAGAGAGAGAAAAAAGTCACAAAGAAATATAATTATTATATATTGAAGTATATTATGTAATTGTAACTACATAATTTAATTCACAAAAAATGATTGTACTAACTTCCAATTTCGGCCAGCGACTGATGATCATTCAGTCCGTCCAAAATTTCTAAAATATACCAAACAGAATTAAAATTTATGGTAAAAATTTCACAACAACAGGTATGTGAATACTTACATAAAAAATTACAAGAGTAGCAGAAAGGAAAAATAGCTAGTGAAAAAAATAACAAATACCTAGAAGACTTTGAATGGTTCTGGACATGTGATAAGGGAAGGATCCAGGACGGTCAATATCATCAACAGGATTTCTCCAGACTCCCTGCAATTAAAAAAATTAAGGTAAAGATGAATGAAAGAACATCATTCTATCATCATGAGTGATAAAAAATGTATGTGACATATTATTATCATGATTACATTGAAAAAGTTATTTGCTTTTCTCTCTGAAAATAATCCGACAATTTTCTTCTTTTCCGATGATGGATTTCCAATGTAATACTCCCTGCATACTTTCAGTTTGTTCTTGGCGAGTGTAAAGTAAGCGTGTACAATTCTGTAGTACGATTTATGATGTTGAGGAAATCGTAAAATACATTCTTCTAAAGCTGCTAAACAAAGGGATACAACTTTCCCATACTTGACATCTGCAAAATCCTTGTAAAATTTGTTATTTTCTATTGAAGATGTTGTAGTAGTAATAGTAGGGGTAGATGATGATGGTGTCAAATTTGTGTTACAAGACTTGACAGAATTATCTGGTTTTGAAATATCTGTTGATTTTGTTGTTGAAGGCACGGTTGTTGCTGTTGTTGTTGTGGACGAAGTGAATTCGGTAGCTTTAATAATGCTCTGACTTTCTTTCTTTTTCATCTGCTCACAGAATGCAGCCAATCCAAACGACTTCATGGTTGGCACTGGAACTGGAGGAGCTTCGGAATCCGTAGACAATTCTCCATCTGAAGACCCAGACAATGTTGTCACTTGTGAACTGGTGGTAGAACTATTGTCATCCTCTTCATCTACCATTGCTTCAACTTTATCCAACATGTCCTTCATCAAACCTTCAATCTCAGCTTGTTCCTATCAAATATTAAATATATTGTAATACAAAAATACTTGAATTGATTCCTGCACCATTGATTGACTATCAAAAAATAGGAATATAAATAATTTCACAGACAAGTGCACAAATTTACCTTTTTTGCGTCTTCCGTGGCCTTTCGCTTTCGTTGTTCACTAGCTTCTGTCCCACCACCTCTGCTTAGTTTACATTTGATGAAAGGACTTGCTGCTGCTCTTTCCACAAAACCACAAAATATTTTGTCCTTTTCCTCGTCATACTCGTGCTTATCAATATAACCAAGAATACTTGCATGAATTCTGAAATTTACAAGACAACAAATCACACATAATGCATAATATATCTTCTTGCATAGTAGAATAGAATTCATAGTAACTATATTACATAAGCACAAGTACGTGACGTGTATTTAAAAGTTAAGTAAAAATGTGTCAGATGAATTACCGATAGTAAATTTCTAAAGCTTCTATTGCCAATTCTGGAGGATTGTAGAAATTAATTTTGGCAGGATAAGGAGCTCCTTGTTCAAATATCCGATTCCCAGCGGTTTCATATTGATTAAGAAATTTTTCAACATCAGATGGGTTAAGTTTTTCCATGACTTTTCCGAGCATGTAATGATGGATCCATAATTCTTCATGCTGATCATCGTCCGGACTAGAATTTCCAGGATAGTAATTTTTGACCACTGGTTCAAAACATTTTGATGCAGATTTCAAAAACTCTCCCTTCTTTCGTTCCACCATCTCAAATGTTTCCTGCGTGAATTCACAATAAAACAGGATTACAATATTTTAAAATTTTAAAATATAAATTCAACCTCCCAATGGAATTATTCAAAAAACGAAAATAATAAACACTCCTTACAAAATTCAATTGTTGCTGTTCCATTCCTTGTTTTAATAATCTTGAGCAAAAAGAATGCATAGCATAAGCAAATGACCCAAATTCAATTCGTATTTTAGAATTTCCAGGTTGCAAATCCAAAGCATGACGAAAACAATTGACGACGACATTAGCGTTTGTCGTCACATCTTCAAGTTTATAATTTTCACAAGCATTCAATTTACTATTAATCATTTCTCCTCTTGCTGAAAAAAAAAGAAACATGTTTACTATTGAGAATATGAATCTACTAGTTGGTATGTTAATAACAACAGAAAATATTGCGAAACAATTAGTATTGAAAACAGTGAAAAGCGTCTTCAGTGGAAAAGATATGACGTGAGCAGTAACCTAACAAAGAACTCCCCCCCCCCTCCCTCTTTCTAAGGTTGAGACCCTTCAGTTAGCGCTCAGCGGAGAACTGATAAAGTTCGTTTTGGATTCGTTAGTTTTTTCTTCATGATTTTGAGAACAATTAGTTACTTTGGATAAAACTACCGAATTGTAAGTTGTAAAATATTATTAGTATTAATTGTGTCTGTGTGATTTGTTGTCGTTTTGTACTCTATAAAATACGCGTTTTGTCAATTGATTGAGTTGAAAACCAAGAACAATTTTAACGATTTCACTGACTGTATTTGTGACTAGTACTTAATTATTTGTAGAGACTAATCTGAAATGAGTGGAGGTGAGAGCTACGGAGTTCTAACTTCAAAAAAAGGACAAGTAAAACCACCAAAAATGGCCATGAAAGTTGACGAAGAGTTGACAGGTCAAGAAGTTGAGTCTTCAAGTTTACAGGTAAGAATGTTATGTTCAAAATATTATTATTATGGTTGTGATCAATTCGGAAAGATTATTGAGTCACTAAAAATGTTCATTAAATAATTGTCAATTTAAGGTCACATCTCCATCCCCTCCTCTGTCTTCTATATTTCAAAGGCCATATGTGGCTGATCGTGTCAAATTCTTTGAAAATTTGGGTGAGAAATCTAAGTCACCATCATTATTGGGTCCTCGAGAACTCCTTTACGATTCTCCAACTAGTCCAGCTCCGGTAAATGTCATTTATGAATTTTTTAAACATATGATGATGATGGTGGTTTTGTGATACATTACGATTCGATGTACTAAAGTATAATGTAATTTTTTGTACAGAAAAAATCAAGATTTAGTTCCCCTTCTGTTGATGACGACCTGTCATCCTCAGTTGCTGCGCTTTCGCTGGACTCTGACCGGTCACATAAGGATGTCAAGAAAACTTTGTTTGTATCCGACTTGAAGGAAAATGAAAATGATTTGAAAGACTGGAAGCTTGGTCAGATCCAAATAATCATTGATGAAGTGACTAGTGACAACAGTGTCAAAGTGTTCAAGGGCAAGGTAAATAGACTTAGCTAATTGTCTCAGTTTTTAAAGGAGAATTAAAATTTTGAAAATCATGTACCGTATTTGGTAACAATGCGACCGGGTCATGGATGAGGGCACATACCGTAAATTTGATTAACTGGGCCTGGTCAAAAAGTGTGAAAAAACACACTCATCCATGACCCGGTCGCATTGTTACCAAATACGGTACATGATTTTCAAAATTTTAATTGACATATATTTCACAGATTCAAGCCATTCTGGACTCAACTTCTATCCCTCAAAGTCCAGACCCATCTTTGAGCGATCCGATTGACAAACCCTCTACATCAAAGGGTCATCAAAGTCCCCAATTCTCATTAGCCTCCACTGACCTTCCTAAGCTTGACCTGACCATCCAGGCAGATGACTACAAAGCACTGGTGCAATTATGTGGAGACCCAACAAATCGTTCTTTCAAGGAACCTTGGGGACAGAGTCGTCACTTTGGTCGAATAACTGGAGATAGGAGTGGCGAATGTCTACCGTGTGGGATAATCCTTCAAGATAAACAGAATGATACAGTTCGTCAAACATACATTGACAACCATCACGATGAGAAAAGAAATAAAACTCATCCAAAGAGAGTTGCAGAGTGGGACAATTGGGTAACGGCTTTGCAATTGGAGTTGGTTGAAAACCCAGTCTATGCTGAACAGGATGTGAAAAAATGTGGGAACTCCTGGAGACTTACCAGGGAGGGAGAGCAATCTCATTACCAAAAGTGTATGGATCAACAGTGTGGCGCATGTCGCAAACAATTGAACCTTCAATACATAGATGTATACAATGAAACTCAGAGTCTGAACACTCGAATCTCTCTCTTCCGATCAAGTTTTGGCCTGTAATAATATTATGGTTCTCTACTTTTCAACTTGTCTATTGCATCGATATCTCCAGTATGTTGGCGCAACCACCTCAACCTTTACAGGTCGATGTTCTACCACATCAGTCAGGTTCAATTATAATAGCAAAGGGCAAGCAACAGGTACGAAATAAAAAAACATTTAAAAAAATATATTGTACTACTCTGATTTAAATCATAATGATTGTTTCGTAATTTGTTGTTTCAGATTGGGTTCGACACTTTAGGGACTATGGAGAAGATGAGCCAAATCAGTGTAGATAATTCCATAGGATGTTCCCTATCTGTTCCACAGCGAATAAGGATTTCTCCTATGGTAAAAATCTGGCTTTGCTCCATGCAAATGAAGTTTATTTGATTCGATCCTGTTGTCCTGAAAGTGACCGTTTTGGTGGAAACACTTGAATTCAACTACACCACATCCAAACCTACAGTTACCAGTCTTGGTAAAAACAATCCTGGACTCTACCTCCTATCATCTAAGGAAAAGACCACTGGAAATTTGGATTTTTCGTGCCCATTCTGCGACCAACTTCAGTCAGTCAGTGAAAATACACTCATTAATCATATTTTAGCTACGCATGTACATGAACTTGTTATCAAGGACATGATGACTAAAGTAGCTTAGTCCACATTTTTTTTGAATATAGTTAATTACTTACTTATCATTGTTCACCTGTCAATTTTTTGATTAACTAAATATCAGCCGGATATTAATTATTTTTTACACATGTGTGTATACTCATTACCTTCTCCTATTTACATATTGACAAAATGCAACAAATATCCTTGTAATGAATTTACAAGTTGAATTATATACTTTGATTTTTGTACTATAATATTCTACTCATACATAATGCACAATGACAATAAACTCATAATTGAATAAAATACAAGAATTCTTACCCAAAGCAATCGCTGCCCAAGAATCAAATCTACTTGGAGTAACTGTTAAATCATAAGTGTAGTACTCGACAGTTTTAATCCACTCTTTTGTTTTAAAATGATGATCTCCAAGCAGGTAGTAAATGTTGCAATACTCGGATGGAAAATCTACTTTTGTTGATGAAATCTCATTTGTTGAGTCTCCTTCAACTATCCCTTCAAGGACCAATTTCATTTTCTCGTAATTTTCCAATGATGGTTTCAATTCTTCTGGCATCACACTCAGAATTCGTTGAAATAATCCTTCAACATCCGCACTGATGGAATCATACGAGTCAAATTCGGGTAATTTCTCAGGACAATAATAGTCGTACAACTGAAGACATTTGGACCATTCCAAATTAATTCCTGGAGTATTGTGTTCATTCAAGTATTTCAGTTTAGACTTTTTACTTGGATGAGAATAGAGACAAAATACTGCTTGTTCAATACAATGTTTCGTTTCATCAAATATTCCATACTCTTCAGAATTCCTTATTGGGTGTAGACATTGAATTGTATGAGTTAGCATTTTCCCATTATCTAGAGTACATTTGTTGGAGCGGTTGAGAAATTCGTGGGCAAATTGTAGTAGGACGATAGAGTGAGGGACCATGTCACCATCCAAATAGAGTATTGGTTCTTGACTCTCAAGGTTAAATAAAATACTATGTAATATACACCATGGTGTGATCACAACTGTTTCGGGAATATTGCTACGATTTTCATTTGAAGTGAGGACCTGAATCATTGCATTAGTGAGACTTTTCTTCTCTCTCAATTGTAATTTTGATACATTTCCATGAGACACACCTCCTCCCATATCTCCAATACAAAGCTTTTCCAGTAAGTTGAGACATTTGCTTAGAATTTGATCCATTCGTCCTTTTGTACATGGATTGATGATTTTGACAATTTGTTCAATGCATTCTGTAAATTTTCCTACATGGAAATATGATTCAGCCAAATAGTATCGATTGATCAAGTCTGCTCCACCATAATCTTCAGATGTTAGACAGAAACTTAGAATGTCTATGAGAGATTCGTAATTTCGACCTTGATACAAATCATTGATTTGATTGATACTCTCCATTTTTTGTACAAATCGGATTTTCTTTCTCACTTCTTCAACATTGATGATATTATCTATCTTTGTTGCTAATTTGATTGTTGTCATGTCCTTATTTTCTTTCCCTTCTTTTTCTTCCAGTTGAACAAGTAATTTTTGAATTTCTTTCAGATAATGTAATGGATCTTTGTAACTTGCTAAGCCCACTAATAAAAAAAAGTCATAAATGCTCATTTATCGTTGTGAAACAAATTGCTATAGACTAATCTTGTACTCAATAACTACATTGTATAGGTCCTTAATAAAAAAAAGTTCAAGAAACGTACCATTTGCTAATGTTATACCATACTTCATTCTGAACCAATTAGCTCGTACATTAAAAAGTGTCTCATTCCTCAATCCATGTGTACAAACAGTATCCAAATAGAATGTTCTTGACATAAAGCTGACGTCGGATTTCAACATTTCAATCTCCGACGATGATATACTGTCCAGTAGTAATTCCAAAATTAACAAATTTATCACAGCATCTTCCTTTAAAGTATCAAATAACTCTTCATCTTCTGTCCATTCTGATAACTCTTTCACTCGGTCCCTGTAATGACATTACAAAAATTTGAAAAATGTGTTATTTATATATATTTCAAAGGTGTTCAAAACTAATAAGTAACGTAGTAAGTAATATTTGGTTTCACTCTTACCTATGCAGTCTACATAGTCGTAAATATATGGGTACTAACGACTCTGGCCAAGTGTGATTACAAAGTTTGGATAAGAAAATTGTCAGACGACTTATAATTTCACCAATATGACTTTTACCATAAGTGGCAACAAAATTCTTGACATCATTGGACTCTGTTTGAGTTCCAAAATAATTTCCATCAGAGTCAACAGCTGCTGTATTATTAGTCAAGTCGAATTCATTTCCAATTATATCTTCAACTCCAACATACCTTTAAGAACAATAAAAACTGCGAATAGAGAAATACAACAGGGGGAATGCATTGAAACAAATTAATTAATTAATGAAAAGCTTTCAACATTTCTATGTTGATGTACTTACAGCAAAGATGCAGGTATGAGATTTTTCAATGTTTCTTCAAATCCTCGTTGTTGTGAATTCTTTGACTGTGACTGTGTACTTGGCATCAAATGTCCACGTACTCTTTGAGATCTTCTCTTGCCCTCATATTGCCACCATTTAGCATCCTTTCCTCGTTTCTTTTTTTGAGCAGAAGATTCAACTTCAGAAGAATCAACTTGTGACTGTGAACATTCTTCATCTCCTCCGGAAGCAGTAGGTTTTTGTTGTGAGTCGACATTTTCTAAATAAATTATAATTTATTTGTATTTATACAAATAATACAGTAAATACGTAATTAAAATGGTTTGGAATAATATATCATTTTACGATGGCACTCTATATTTACTGTGTGAAATATTATTTGTATGTTGAGAATCACCTTTAACAATAGTTGTATCATCTGCTGAAGGGTTTTCTGCATCCTTATCTGTAACCAATGTCGTCTCTTTATCATCACTGGCACTACGACTTCGGAATTTATGTGATGTGAGATCCGTGATTGACTGTTCATCTGCTGTTAATTCTAATGCAAATCTTTGTTCATCTTCATCCATTTCACTGTCGTATTCCTTGGTACATCCACTCATGTCAATAGGTCGCAAAAGGGTACCCAAGCTCATTACATGTTCCCGAAAATCTATGACAGTCTGAGCCAATTCCACAAAAGTTAATGACTTCATTCTAGTGGTGCAATAGATTGGTTGACTCTTTTCCTCATCATCTTCCTTTTTGATTTTATCCAAATGATCTTGTTCTCTTTTCCTGAGCATATGGACTTCTTCAAAATAACGATGTTTCCAACATTCATCATAACCTCCACGTAACTGCAGACAACTCTGATGTTCAGCCAAAAAATCCAAATTTCCCATGTACGGATGAGGGCCGAGTATTTCATCACGGAAAACCTGCATTGACAAAACAAAACACTGAATGCAAAAGAGTTTCGAAAAAACATTTTTCAGAAATGAAGTACACCACACATACCATTCCACGAATAAAATTTGAATCTTTTTCCAATCCAAGAGCACAAAAGTAGAGGCACTGAGGCCAATCCAACATAACATATGATAGGGTAACAAGACTCTCAATACATATCCAATTGTGTGGACTACATTTTAATCCTCTTGCAAATGCCTGATACGCTTGTCGATAGTTGATTAATTTTGATGTGACACTCCCTAGGCGGATCCAAAGAATGACATTTTCGGGTTCCATTTCTAGTGCCTCGAACAAAAGTGGTTCTGCCAATTTGGGTTGATTTAAGATTTCCAAATATGTTTGGGACAAAATTTTGAGACATCCCATTCTCATTTGATTTTGTCTATGTGTTGAAGACCAATTTTCTCGGTCATCCTAGAGACCACAAAAAAATGAATACAATATTGACAGGAAATAAAAATAAATTAATACAAATGTTCTTTTCTTGTTGACTCACATTCAAGTATGATGAGTCAAGAAGAGCTTCAAGAGATGCAACTCCACATCGAACCATCTCCGTATCACAACTACTAATCTGCTGTAGTGCTTCATTGTATAAAGTGGTAGCCTCTTCTTCCTATGAAATTCAGATAAATTAATCGTTTTTTAGACTAAAGAGATTTTTTTACAAAATTTTGTAGCTGTCAACTTACTTGAGCCTCTCTTGTGGGTTTATTTCTTGGACCATCTTCATCACTCTCACTCCCTCGACTCTCCTCACCCAACGCTCTGAAACCAGCTATTTTGGACATGACAATGTCACATCCTTTCCAGTTCGACCTGAATTCGACTCGGACCTGATGAAAAATTCAAGTCGACGAAAAAATTTAATTCCCGGCCTATTTGAACTTTCCGCTCAACTCTTTGTCTCTCAAAATTAAGCGTTTTAGTGAAAGACATTTTCAGAAAGATGATAACTACAATGACAATGAATTATGACTGTGATTTGATGAAATTTATCCAGAGATGATATTCGACAATAACAGCGGAAACACCATATCGAATGAAATGCAAGAATTAAGTAATCACAAGTTGATTTCTTTATTTCACCTTTTTTGAAGAATTGTAATCTTACTTACATTTTTAGTTTGTCTTTTTATCTCTCTGTACTGTACTTACATTGCATACTGACATGTTGCAGAATAATTAAGTTTGACTTACTTGAATCCGGCAAACTTGACTCATTTTCCCAACTTTCATCGTTGTGTTCCATAATAATTAAATTTTTCCTTTCTTTAGTTTCGTCCTTCATGACAGAATTTGGTATTTATCTAGACTCTAAATTTTAGAGCAAAGAACTTGTATTAGAAAAGAAAATAATTTTCTTTTTTTGCCTTTCCCCGAACTTTCTCCAATTGATTAAAACATCACTTTTCCCCATTTACGCTTTTATTAAATAAACAGGTTGACCTTTCTTCAAGTTTTTAGGTCCTAGAAATTTGAAAAAATTCACAGTGATAGAGGAGAAGATGCTCTATAATGTTGACATTGATGTATCATTTGACCCCTTTCACCTCGAACGGCTGGTTGTACAGTTTCACTTGTCGCTTTTAGGTTAAAGGAGTACAAATAGCAGTGCTATGATAGCACTGCTATTTGCTTTTTTTATCTAACAATATTAAATACCATTCATATTATCGATTTTTTCAGATTTTTAGGACCAGGAGGGCCATCAGGGTAGGTCATTTTACAAAGTACCTTTTGTAGGTGAAACGAGAAGTGAAAAAAATATTTTGGACACATAGTCACGTTCATCAGGTCAAGGTCTGTCAACGTGGAATAATTAAAATGATATTCAGGCTCAAAGCAGAGACACGATTGACACGAAAGGTCAACTTTTTCTCCGAGATTGAATTTGGAGAGAAGTGATATTTTGCGATTGCGCCAAGAAATTCATCTTCCGGGCCAAACGGGGCCTGAAATTTTATTAGAGGACTAAGAACATCACTTAGTGAACTTCACTTGTTTTTTTGGTATCGATTTTATAAATAATTTTGAAGATTGTAAAGTTTCTACGTGAATAATATTCGATTGTTCAAGTGTCGTAGTTATCAAATAATCAATTAAGTTGACTGGACCATTCATCTTTAAGTACTCTGGTAATTATTCACCAACACAATTATTTCAAAGTTGAATTTTTACATTGTTGTAGTGGAAGGATTTGTTTTTTAACGAATAAAACATCTTATTTTTTGGGTAGATCATGAGTTCCAACAACCCATATAATAATTATGGGGATATGTACGGACATGGACGTTATCAAAATAATGATGAAATGTCAATGAGACATGGACAACATGGATCTTCATCGTCCAGCAGGGGTCATCATCACGGAGGTTACACTCAAATTTGTTTAATTTACTACTGGTTTTAAATTGAAATGTGTCTTACTGATTCGTTAAATTATTACATGTTCAATGAACATTATGCATATGTATTTTTTTCAGGAAATTATCCAAGAGCAAGTAATCCTGGTCCACCACCAAATCAAATGTATAATTATTATGGCAATATAGGTCATCCAATGAGTAATTCCATGTACAACAGAGGTGGTGCACCGCATCATCATAATAATCGTCAACAACAACAACAACAACAGTCGTATTCGCCCTACAATCATCATCAATTCTCTGCAAATACAACATCCGATATGACTCAACAACAAGCACCTCCCGAGTGGGCTCTTTCAATTCCTCCTCCACAGTCGATATCCCCATGGAATGTCCCACCTCCAGCACCTGTACCTAGCCCAACAACTGTCAATAATAGCCATAACAATAATTATTACTCACCAATATCTAACAATGACATGATGAGTGGTAGTCTTCAGAATCCTTGGCACTTGGCGATGAATCAACAACCCACGACGAACCCTTCTATGAATAATCCT
The DNA here is from genome assembly GCA_009870185.1 of Pygmarrhopalites habei. Classification (NCBI taxonomy): domain Eukaryota; kingdom Metazoa; phylum Arthropoda; class Collembola; order Symphypleona; family Arrhopalitidae; genus Pygmarrhopalites; species Pygmarrhopalites habei. Next base: position 19,515 of record WJFB01000572.1, read on the forward strand.
TTGCCCACAACGACTCAACACTACCAGCAACAACAACAACCACCACCCTCAATCGTTCCTGCCCCTAGACCTCCAACTCCAGAATCCTTGCCATCATCAAGTGCTGGAGATACGAAAAAAATTAAGACGGAGAATTCATCTCAACCGGAAGAGGAACCTAGTAATGGGGGACCAACTAAAAAACCAGTTCCCATAATGGTATTGGCTTCATTGTTTTTTCTGAGGATTTTTGGCATAGACCATGTTTCATCTCGAGGAGACATGTCCAGGCCGTTAATTTTAGTCACCTAATGGATACTGTTTTGTAAATGAATGAAAACATGACTTCTGTCTGTGTGTGTGTCAATACCACTGGATGTAACTTGAAAAGCTCTTTGTAGGTCGGAAAGCGTAGAGGAGGCAGAGTACTCCCAACTGGAGTTGTAGAAAGAAAGAAACCCCGAACAGGACAGGCTACTCAAGTATGTACTTCTCAGAGTTTGATGCTACATATTGTTGGTTACTTTTTTTTACTTACTTATTACACAAGTACCATCTTTAATATGCCAAATACATTTTATATTTTTATATCATGACATATAACATATAAAAATTTGAACAGCAATTTTTCTTCATCATTGACATACTCTTACAGTAGTACTATAGATTATTTGCTCGTTATTCGTTTGTTGTTTCCCTATTTGACCCCTTCCCAAAGGCAACCCCCTTAGTAAAACAACTTAAGTAAGGATTGAACCTACTAATGTACTCTTGAACCGTACTAATGTTTTTATCGAAATTTAATAGGGTCGTACGGATGCATGGGGTCAATATATGGCGGAAGTAAAAAAATGTAAGTATGAACAACTGACCATTCTGAACCCATCCCCATTTTCGCTTCGCACTGTCTCTATGTCTCTTCCTTGTGTGTCACACACAAACAAGAGAATTTGTTTTCCTACAAAGACAATTTACAATTGTCGTCTGTGCAGGGAAACAACTAAAATGAAAAAAAATTGTGTTTCTTTAAGATCATAATTTAATTTCATACGAGTCATATAATCATTTTTTTACAAACAATTCCAGACAAAGACCAAAGCTGTGAAGAAGAACGCAAGACAAGAGCCCTGGTCAAATGACCAAACAAAAAAAGTCCCATATGTGTTATAAAAAATCTTTCTTTTTTGCAATACCTTAATGTATGATTATTATTATTATCAGGCCCACGGTTCAAGCAGCTGAATCAATTTAGTAGCTTAATTGCAAAAAATATTTCCTTTTTGTTGTTGCAATCTTTTTGCCATTTGTTGTTGTTTTCTAACTACCCTTATCCTTCTCCCACCCTCCTCGCTGTATATTATGCAGACAACATTATCGGGATGACGACTTCAATTGTCCGTTGCAAAATGCTTATGCTATTTGTTTCGAATCATCCTGAATATTTACATTTTAAAATTGTCTACGTTCCGGTTTCAAAGCATAATGATTATTCTACTCTAATATTTATTAATGTGATTAATTTGCCACATATATAACATATTTTGAAGAGCAAGTTGTATATAGTATACATAAAAATGCATTTAATGAATTTATAATGCTAGTTATAGTTTATATAGAAGATTAAAATTTCACAATAAGGAATTTTTTTTTTCTCTCTCTCTCTCAGTACTTTAAAAACAGAAATATTTTTTTTGTTATGCGAACAAATTTAATAGTGTTTTTTGTACAGATTTATGTAGAACACACACTGTATTACGTAACAGTAATTCCGTTACGGTATGGATTTCAGATACTACACGAAAAAAGTAATAATTGCCATTCTCTCACCTACAGTTGTCATATCCAATGTAAAATAAAACTCGTTATGTTCTACCTTAATTTACATTATTTTGGTCAGGATGACATCATGGACCATGGTACATGTGTATATTTATAATGTCAATGTAAAACTATGAAGGTCACGGATGTAATGAGACGAGATTTTGTTCAATTCATAAATCGAACAACTCACAATGTATAGAGAGGTTGGTTCAGATGTTGGTTCAGAACCTGGCAAAAATTTCCTTTCGGCTCGGGGTATTGTATTTCAGTGTTTCTTTTAATTGGATATCCTCATTTATGTAACTTCCAACATTTCAAATGCAAAATGAGTCTCGGGGACAAGGGTATTAAACATTTGTACAACATTGAATGACTTTAATTTCAGTTTTATACAATCATGTTCCCTTTCACATATTATTCACTCTGTCCACCCAAAAATGAGACATATCCTCGGAATAACAATAGTACATAGTATTAGGAATGTGGACTATCTCAACATGTAATATAAACGTTCATTTTCGTAGCACAACTATTTAGACTCTCAACAACACACTATTAAGTTTCTTTATGATACATTTGCAAAATACCAAAAAAAATGAAAAACATTACTCCCTACTAAAATGAAGAATAACAGCTTGAGTTTAAGTCATCTTCATTCCAACACAATTTCATTATGAAAATTTACATACCTATCTAAGTATTGTAATAGTACATACAATACTACCAGCATGTACAAGAAAACTTTAGAGAGAAAAATTATGAAAGACAAGTTTAAAACCTAGGAAAAAATAAAGTCTGGCGTCTCCAAAGGTTTCAACTCTGGGAGATCAATCGTTGGACTCTCCTCGAGTTCCATCAAAAATGTTGAGGAAGCAGTTTGTTGCTGCTTTTGGACTACCATCTCTTTGTTGGAGGACGATTCGTAAGCCAACAGCTTTTTCTCTAATGCCTTCTTCTCTTCTTGTACTAATTTGAGTTCATTCAGCAACTATAAATATGAAAAGTAAAATAAATGATTTGATTACATGAAAACTACACTTGACCACTCATTATTTAATAAAAAGTTATTATTGTCTTACTTTATCAACGAATGACCGAAGATCCGCATTAACTTGTTTTAGTTCCTCAATCACTTCAGCATCTATTATTATTTTAAAAACCAAAATTTTTGAACAATGATTCCAAAGAAAATATTTTATCTAAAGTTTAGCAACTCCAAAAAGTAGTTCTCACCATTCTTTGGTCGAATTGCAAACTCGACAAACTGTTTTGTATTTTGCACTTCCTTCAATTCAGACGTTCTCTTTGGTTCAGAAAGAATTTGAAGCAGAGAATCAAAATCTTCAGAACTCAGACGTGGCTTATCCGTCGTAGGAAAGGATCTAAAATGACAAGTTTAGACAATATGATAACAATGACATTAATATTTTGGAAATAATATTTCCTTTATATTATAAAGGACTTTGAATCATAATTTCCTTACACAGCACGTCCAAGTTCTGATGCCATTGGCTTCCTGACGGCTGACGCTACTTTCAACTCTACCAATTTCTTTGCTTTTATGGCTTGTTGTTTCTCAGTTGTCTCTCTATTTCCCATTATAAATAATTTCCACGTTTAGGAATCAAAATTAATATAAAATTTACTGCATGACTCTAACCTAAATAACCTTGTGTTACCTTAATGCGTAAGCCAATTCAGCGTGCCTTCAAAAATTTGTAAAAAAAGAATTGTCATTATTTACCATTTTCTAACGTGAATTATTCACTATATTGTGGAGGAAATTCTTTACATATACTCAATTCACCTTTGATGATACTGACACTGCTCTTCCAAAGATCGGAAAACAGGCGAATCGCTAGATATTTGCTTTTCCAAATTTTGCAAATGTTTTGCAGCTTCTAAATGACAAAGAGCTGATTCCGCGTACTTTCCTTGTTTTGATAACTTTTCAGCTTTACGACGACATTGATGAGCCTATAAATAAAATAGTATAAGGTTTATTACTACAAACAAAAGGACAGGAAAATGAATTCTCGACATGCAAAATCAAAAATATTATTTATTATTGTACCTTGTTAAGTAGAGAATTCTCCATAAATATGTTCAATAAGAAGTCTTGGGAATGTGGTGAGAAATGATTGTCATTTCATTAATTAATGATTAGTTAAAAGACTTGAAAAATATACTTATTACACAACCCTGTGACAAACGTAGTATTTTGGTATGATTGTTTTCAATTCTCTGTGATACACTCAATTTAAAAAATATCTACAGAGTAAATGAATTGGCACCTTCTCCTTCACAAATCAGTCAAGTAAATGTAATAAAAGTACAGTTTAAGAACTTATTGCAAAGACAATAACAAAAAATGACTAGAGTTTATGGTGACCGAACAAGAAATAAAGTGAATTTGTACAAACGAAAATTATTTTTTATCAGCGAAAAATGAGAGATTTGAAATCTCCCTCCTCTGAACTCTGACCTCGGAAGTTTTCCTTTGTCAAAAATCGTTCTAAATCGGTATTTTTTGTGCTTTCTTGCCAATATGAGTCATATTATATGACGATGGACCTCTTACAAATTAAAGGTTAGAAATTAGTTTACTGAATTTGCAGCATGATGTACGCAAAAATTTTGTTGCGAGGGCTGTACTATATCTGCGAATACCTGAAGTGTATAATTACTGCCTTAATTAAAAACAGCCTATCAATTCTACTTGAGCTCAGTAATCACAGTACATTTTTTTAGTTTAATGGGTGGTAGGTAGCATATGTATTATAATTTGTCAACGCATTACATGTGTAGGCGGTGAATAAAAAATCCGTCAGTCTAAAAAATACTCTCGTACAGATAATAATAATAATACTTTGGTTAAAATGATACAACAATCATTTACTATACAATAGACAACCATCCAGTGGGAGAGAGAAAGATCAACGATAAATAAAATTGTGTTAAAGGAATCTAGCTGAGAATCAAAAAAGAGGAGAGAAACAGGAGTCGTTTGGATCCCAAATTCCCCCATTCTCCTTCTACACACACAGATAAACAGTTGATCATAATAATAGCATTCTTAAATGCCAAATTTAAATATGACGACATATGAAACATGTTTTAAAAAAATACAATATATAACAAGGCAAGAGAGAGACTATTGCCAAGTATAAATGTTGATTTTTATTGACACTTGTACGTATTCAAATATGTACTAAGGTAGTACTAAGGTACACACACACACACTTTTTGTGTTCTTCTTGTGTGTAGAGTGAACCCACACTTTACATACCATATCATCAAACAAAAAACCCAGTACACACTGCTTTGTAGGAAATACTATGTACTATTAACTTAACTGGTCAGATCTTTTGCTGATCTCAATTATTTTTCATATATTATACAGATCCGTGTCGTACACACACACACACAATGATATATGCACACATATCCTAGACGTGTTATGCATGATAGTCATGTGTGTGTATATAAGAAAGAAGATTCTACCATTATTTCTTCATCCAAAAATAGTCATTAACCAATGTTTACCAACTGTTACGTTTTTTTGCACCTCCTTCAGTGATACACACCGTGAGAATGAGAGACTCCAATGTATTATAATACAGAAGAACGAAAGAGGGAATCAATAAAATGTGTTCAAGAACCAAAACGTGTATTACGTAAGAAAGTAGGAGAATTTTACTATGATTATTTATTATTTTCTCCCTTTCCCCTTTGATTTATTTATTTGATTTCATTGTCCTCCGATCCTCTATCTCTCTCTGCTCCATAGTTAATGATGTTGAATAGTACCCTACAGGAGAAGATTTACTTTTCACTTACTACATTGTCACAATACAATATATATTATATGTAAAAAAGGGATGGACGTGTGAAAAATGGAAACAATAATAATAATAATCTTTTTGAGTTTTTGCAAGACACTCCAGTCAACTCAAGTCAGTCACATGGAGTGAAGAAATGTATAAGGAATTATTTCCTTGCGTCAGTCTTTAATTGATTCTTCTTACCTGACTTTCCTCTTCATACCTTTTGCTCCATTCATGAATATTAAAACCTTCCATTTTACCCTCTCTAACTATATATGGGAGAAAGTTAATTCCATCCAATTTTTTTCTGATTCCACTATTGAAACCATCTATTATTGGCCTGCTTTGAAGAGAGAGTGAAATAAAAATAATAATAATAGAACAACTCTGTATGTCTCTGTTCTTTCCCTCTTCGAACCATGTGTAAAGTATAAAATGACTAAAGTCTCAAATACACAACAAGTATAAAAAAGATATTTTTCTGTTAAAAGCTCATATGCTCCATAAGTACACAATAAATGTAATATATCCAGTCAAAAGTGACTACGGATATACCCGGGTATGGACGTCAGGACGGACCACAGTCACTCTGCTAAAAAAATGTAAGTACATGGCGTGATGTGTTTCCTTTTTTTCTCTTATCTGAAAAAGTTGGGACGAAAAATAGTACCTAAATACATCCTCAGCAAAGGAAAAGAGGAGAGAGAGAGAGCAGGAGTAGAAGTCCAAAATAAAATAATAATATAGAGAGAGCTCTTAGGAAAATTTTCTCATAATGAAAACGTTCATTGAAGGCTTTCACCTTCCCCCGCCCCCATTCTATTATTTACACGATACAATCATCTTTAATAATACATGTACTGCTCAATCTACTACTTATTATGGTTCAAGTATAAAAGTTATTCCGAAGACATTTCCCATTGCATTTTGTACCCATACTACATACTATATTGTATATTATTTTTGGTCCAAATTTAAGTTGCATTTAATTTTAAATCCTTCGTCGTTCTGAGGACCAATTCCTTAACTACTGTATGCATGTTTAATTTCTCCTTACATAAGTACTCACAGGATTTTACTTTTCTTGTACCTTTCTAATATTTTAAAAATCTAAAAATGTTTCACAACTTCCTCATTTCATGATCATGAACTTGAGTGGAATTTATAATGTGGAGTAAAAAAAGTTCAAAAGGGAAGCCATTGATTAGGAAAAAGGAGGAACGAACCAGAGAGAGAATAAACTAACTTGATGATCATCTCTCTATCAATTTGATGTGCATTACCTTCCCTCAACGCATTTTACGCAAATTTCATGAATAGGAGTCAAAATTATTTGCGCACACACATTTCTACACACGCATACAGGCAAATACATATTCACACTCGCAACTTCTCAGGTGAAAGTTAAAAAAAGTCTCGATTCATCAGAAAATTTATCAGAATTCTTTTTATAGAATAGAATGAGTGTACAAAGTAAAGTACATTGTACATTTTGATGTAGATAAACTAAAGTAGATTTGTCTAAAGATCATTTCTATATTTGTCCAACTTGGTTTGTCCAATTAAACGTACAGACACAACAACACACCTCCAACCTCACTCCAAATGACGTCAGACAAAAATAGGGAAAATGCGTTCTACATAAATTAAACGTAATTTGATTTCTAACGTAAAATCACCCACTCTTTTCCCTAATTCATTTAACAAATAGGAAACTGTCGTCACTCCATTTTATTTTGAATTTCTTTTGTCAATGAATGCAAGGGGTTTTTATCTAATCACCACAATAATACAGCAGAAAGATGGTTGGGTGTGTGTGTGGAGAGAGAGAAGTGAAAAGAAGATGAGGCGACATTACTGTAACTTATAATTGATCCCAATGATTTTCGTTACCTTGTTTTTATTTGAGACGAGACAAATGAATCTTGTCAAGGGTTTAACATCCAAAGTCCCGTCTACTGTGTAATAGAAGGAAAGAAAACTGGATTTAATTTGCCATATGATAGAACGAAATGAGTATAGAAAGTGTATTGTGTACATTTGAGCATTGTATGGAGGGAAGGAGGAGGAGAAGTTGGTGAAAGCAAAATGTAGGGAGATAATAGTGATGATGGAGGAAGGAGGAGAAGAATATTAGCATTAGTATTTATGGTGTATTTGGAGATGACTGAACCTTGACAGTGTAATAACAATTCAACCTACACTCTCTTTTTTCCCCCTCTTTTCAACCTACGTACATTTTAGAACTAGATTGATCATTGTTGGGGTCCCCCATATAACGCCAACTTGTCAGCAACAACCAAACAAATACACACACACACTAAAAGGGACGTTTCATTTGCATTGAGGGTTTGGCTACCAGCTACTGCAGTTTCTCTCTCTCGCCTACTTCCTCCTTCTTTTGTGGTTGTTGTTGTTGTGGTGGTTGTAGAATCACAATTAAATACATCAATCCTTAAATGTAATTCCCCTCTTCCTAATTTACTACATTTATTTCTGAACACAATTACATAATCAATCTCTCCTTCTCCTTCTCATCTTCTGACAAGAATTCTCCCTCCCTCCAACTTTAATTCAATTACAACTTTAAATGAGAAATATATTCTTTAAAATGTGTGTGTACAACATTGAAGTGGGGAAAGCCTATGCAAAAATATGATCAAATTCGTGATTAGTACTTTTGTTTTGGAAAAAGAGTCCGGAGACTTCGAATTTTACAGAAAAGGAAAGAAAATGAGGCACGTTGAAGGAAAGGTTGAACCATTAAGAGGATAAAAAATGAGATCCAAAATTGGATCATTCCGAAGTTCTGAGGGAGAATTCATGTGACACACGTACAGACTAACATAGTTATCAAATGAACGTCTCAATGTTTTTTACTATCATATTTTATTTCCTGCAATTTTTTTGGGTAAGAATGTTCTTGTCTTGTTTCTCTATACACACACACACACACACACAATGTAATGTGTGTGACTGGGGGAGGATGGTGTGCGTGCACGACCAAAAAATATTTTGGTGGTAGAAATGTTGACACATTATATATACATGTGTGTGTAAAGAGGGGGAGAGAGGGGGATTGCAAGGTTTTAATAATTTACAAAATCACCATTTTGAATGCGTGTGCCAGATTATTTCGCTATATATCCATAAGGACACAAAAAAATGTGGAAAACTATTTTTATCAGATTTTCTCTCTCTCTCTCTCTCTTCAGATATACATGGAGGATGTGAACCAACAACCACATAGGAAAAGGACATGACGATAACATGAAGCAATGTGTGTGTGTTTTGTGCACCTTCATCGGGAATCGTTGTCGTTGTCATCCTTCCCCCCTCTTCTTTCTCCTCCTCCTCCTGATGAGTTTCATGAACTTTTAATATGGGGAAAAAAGTGAGCGTTTTCAGCCTCATATCTTCTCCTCCCGTCCATTACAGATACACTGATACGCTCTTACAGATTATGAGTAAATGGAACTACACGCACACTCTCTCACTCCGTCGTCACAAACTCTCAAGTGTGTGTGTGTAGTAATACATAGTACAATGAAAGTCAAAGAAAATATTCAAGTGTGCGAAAAGGATTTTTAACCAAAACGATTTGATTTCTCCGTACAAGAAAAAGACTTTCCTGGCTTCTGGATGTTTATGACAGTGGAGTGTGGGTGGAGTATTTGGATATTTGTGACCGAAATCGTAGAATATTCATAATAAAAATTAAATGTTGGATGCATAATGTATCCTAGAATTGGTTTTGAATGGTTTGTTAATGTTCCCTGATTTGCAGGAGTCTTTAGAAGGGAACGGAGGTGGGAGGTTGATTGTGTGTGTGTGGAGACAATGCTATGATAACTATTTAAGTGCAATCATTATTCATTTGACTCGTCTCTCTCTGTCTACATGTAAAGCCCATCTTTCCCTCATATATTACCTACACATCCACATCCACTCTTATAATAAACTTGATCTCTCACCGCCGCTCCAAAAACAAGTTTAGTACACAAGAGAGTCTCCCTCCCATCCTTCTCTCTTCACTGGCTTACTTGCTCCTTCATTCCTGCTCCTTCCTTGCTGCTGTTGTTTAATTAATTACGGAGACGACACTCACACTCAGTTCTTTTGAACAAAAAATTTAGATAGAGGATAGAGCCTTTTGAATGGACAACAAGCCATCCATTTACAAGACAAATTAGTTGTTTTGTTATTATAATGTTTTTTCGTTATCTTCCCTCCTCCTCCTCCTCTTTTCCCATTCATAGCTATCAAGAATGGAAGTTAATATCCTCGCCCCTCCTCCTCCTCTCCATCCGAAAATTATGATGTAATTAAAGGTAAAGTACAAAAATTTTAAGAAATGTGGACAAAAATGCAATTTTAAGTAAAAAGGGAAATAAATCGACCCAGGACAAAGACTGGCAGTGAAAATGTGTGTGCGTGAGAGAGACGGAAATATTCAGAAATTTCACCCTAATTATCCAATATGGTTCAGAGACGGAGTGATGAGCTCATCCTCCTTTTGTACACACACACAAGCACACACTCAAAGGTACATTTTCAAATCATCCCAATGGTCATATTTTTTTGTGGATAAGGAAAATGTGATGGTGAAAAGAGCCATATTTGACCAAAGTAAATAAGCAGGAGCACCGGGGGTTTTTTGATTTATTTTTTCTTCTTTTAAATTATCCTCGTATGCACGAAGAAAGTTAAATGGATCCATATTTTCCTTACTTCTCTCAAGAAAAGGCTTCTCTCTCCCTTTGCCTATGTGTTTGAGAGACACACACAAAGTAGACACACACACAACTGTCGCCGGGCCTGTATGGACATTACTTGAAAGAAATTATGTATATGGAAATGTTTCTGGAACGTTCCTACACAATCCCTAATAGTCGCACATACCTGTGTTACCAGAGAGAGAGAATACGTGTGTAGCTTCTTTTGTATTGGAAATTGAAAGTGTAAGCTACTCTTTCACAGAGTAAGAATAGTGAGTGTGTGTGTGGAGGAAGGGAGGGAGATATTGTGGTTTTGGTTATGGAGGGAAGATGATATGATAATATATAGCCTATATAATATAGGGAAATATTCCCTCTTTGTTGTTGTGTAAGAATGTAGCTAAAATTCTGTACACACACACTCACTCACACACGTAGGGCTTGAGTGGTGGTGGTGGGCGTATAGAAGAGAAGAGCATCCCTCATATGTCTGTTGACCTTTGCACAAATCACTACTTAAGTCTTAAACCTCTGTAAATGGTCAGTCAGCTCCGCAGGTGAAGGAATATAGACTTTTTGATGCTCTCGGCCATCACTCCATTTTCAATAGGAAATCAAGCGTTCCGCTCCGTAATTACTACATCCCCATCCACACACACACTACACACACAACATGAGTAACGTGCATACAATGATGTTAACATCTTGCTCTGCTTCATCCTCGTCTGCATGACCAAGGAAAGGAGCCCAATTTTGCCAAAGAGAAAATATTTATCTCTGCCACCCAATCCTCCCTTCCCTTCACTTATTATTCAATAATTTTGTGTGCTGACTCCACACACATCACAATAGCCTTTTTCCCATGATGACGAGGATGTGACTATCCAAGAGACTTGTTGTGATGGATCGTTCACTTTTGTGCAGAGTGTGTGTGTGTTTGTTTGTATGCAAAACTTTTACCCTTTACAAGAGATTAGAAAGATGATCGGTCATCCTGCCAATGATGCAGTATCAATGGAGAGTGGGACCTAAAAGTACATAATATTTTTGTATTGTATTGTAAACACATACACAATTTGTCATTGGATGGACAGAGAGAGAGAACAATTCAAGAAATGATTGTGTTTACGGGGGAATGGGAAGAAAAGAAAAATAAGAAAAAATGGATGGAGGAAAGGAATAATAGTAGACAAAACAGGCAACAACAGACACACACACACACGCTAGTTGGTACAATGTTTGGGCCGCTTATTCTATATCTTTGTATATTTCTGTACATGAGTCATAGTTTACGGTATATATTTTAATTAGGTTTCATCCTAAACGGGAAAAAAGAGGTGGGCTGACCATGGGGAATTTTTTTGCCACAATTATTTGCAGCCACATACTCCTCTTATATTACATGTACACACACACACATACACAGGCAATGTGTGTGTGTGTGTACAGTCAGGATGAAGAAGAATGGACATTTTCAAAAGTGTTCCACGCGCTCCGTCTCCCTTCATCTCATCTTATCTCTCTAAAGTCTCCTCTCTCGTCTCCGTCCCTATGAAAAAGCTTCACATCCTCCTCCTCCTCTCACCACATTCATATATGAATGAAAATAATTCGGCTACATTATAGCAAAACCGTCCAGCACTCAAGTTTATAGGGGAAGAGAAGAGAGGGAACAATCTATACTCCTCCCGAAACTTTGTGGCATGGACTTTCTGTACATACATAGTAATACATATATACAATATACATAGAGAGAAGACGCTCATGAACGGTTTTACAAGTCCACCCATTAAGTCCTTGTATGGCTAAGCTACTTTTGCATCCTACACACAAAAATCCAGGCACCGTCTCTCAATATAATGCTACGACTATCTGTATCTCCACACACACACACACACACACACACACACACACAAGACGTAACAACAAGAGCTATGCAATCTTACCTTCTTTCTCTGGCCATCTATAAATCTTTTTCTTTTCAATTTTATTCTAATCATTCCCAATTTTTTCATCTTCTTTCCCCTCTACTTTTTTAACCATCATTTCCTTCACACACAAACACACACACCTTGTATCTCTGACTTAAGGGAACAAAATTTGTTTAGAAATATTTTCCCAAACCATTCCATTCGTCTCTCACTCACAGAAAACCCTTTTTCCGCTCAATCCCCATGTATTTAGTGGAGAAATGGGAGTTTTTCTTTTGAAAATTTCGGCAAAAATGTGTACATTTCAATTTTGAGGGGCAGAGCCACTCATCTCAAAATTCAGGAGTTGACATTGACAAGGGAGAAGGAGGGGAGAAGAGTAGCTTTGGGATGAGTTGAGATTTTTGACGAGGATGCACACCTCTGTTGTGTGGAGATGACATGTGGGCGGTTTATTCTTAATTCTCATAATAATGACTAAAATGTAATACGGACATCATCCTCTCTATGTAATGAACGCGAGGTACAGAGACACTGAGGGTGAATCTGCACTCTCTTTCTCTCTCCCTTTCTGGTGTGTATGTGTGATATAATTTTGCACCTTAATATGAGGCTACATAAGGAGTATACTGCATCATTATATGCAGGATGCTTATGCTGTTTAGGCATGCAAATAATTAGCCTTTTATCTTGTTCCACACTTTTTCATAGTATGAGAGAGAGAGAGAGAGAAAATGATGTGGGCATACTGGACTACGGGTAGCCCCAAAATAAATTTATTGCACACACACACACACATAAAAGAGGGAAAAGAGTGTCGTGTGTAGACAGGAGGGAAGTCCTAATGTCCTATTATATGCACAGCCTGTCTATTTGTACTTTGTAGTTGTATTTGAGCAATAAATTCTGATTCTAGTCTTTTTCTCAATTCCAGGAAGAAGTTTGGAACAACGTCTGTCATTTTGAGAGAGAGAGAGTGTGTGTGTGTCTGTGTGTGTAGTGTGGAGAGAGAGAGAGAGAGAGAGAGAAGAGATAATATAAAAATAAAATAAAAGGATAAGAGATTGAGTGTTCAATTATCAAATTGGCGTATATAATTTGATATTGTGCATCCCCACTTGTTTGTTCCTGTTGTGTGTGTGTCTCTCTCTCTCTTTCTCTAGTTAGATGTAGTGTGTGTGTAGAGGAATGTGAGGAAGAAAACTGTCTTGTTTTATTTCAAAACTTGGATGCTTTTAGATTACCACCTACGTTCATTTAAATTTCTGTAAAGTTCAAGGATCGAAAAAAAGAATTTTATTCTTTACAAATGAGCTTTGGAGCGTTTCAACTGTCCTCTCTCTCTCTCGTTCTTACACGTATAGGTGTGTGTGTAATGTGATTGTATATGGAGATGGTGAAGAGTCATTAAAAAAGATTTGAGGGTCTAATGAGTTTTTCATAGTAACAACATACGGAGTGATCAGTGCATGATTGAACCTGGCAGGCAGGGAGAGGTACAGGGTACACACACACGTACACACGTACACAGTCCACACAGAGGCAGATGGGGGAAGATCAAGACAATGAAGATGAGATTCTGGGTAAGTTGGATTTAAATATATATACGTGTGTGTGTGTGTACTACTTCATAAGACACTTGAGAACAACATTTGGTGAGGTTTACATTTTGTGTGTTTTTCTAAACTTTTTTCTTCCCTCTCTCCATCCCTCTTTTCCCTTGTGATGAGATGATGGGAGCAAAACAATAATTAATTAATTGAAGGAAGATAGGATGGATAATGTAGGGAGAAGAAAAACAAGCTGTTTTTTTCACCCTGCTAATTGTTTAATTAGGAGAAAATTAAAACCTCCCACATCTACTCCAACTACTGGTATCCCCATTTTGTATTTTCTCTCTCTCTCTCTCTCTCTCTCTCGTATGAATGACAGTACGGACAAGACAGTCCTTGTCTCAGTTGTGTGTATTATCCAGATTACACACACACACAATAAACACTGAAAATGAGTAAAAATAGGGACACAAATGGTACATCTTCAGTGTGTACAATGGGGACTTGGAAAAATCAAAAGAAACACAATTGTAAAGGGTAATTAGGCATGCAAATGCAAGTGTCAATGAGTCCACACAAACACACACACACACAGTGCAAAAATGGATTTACCGTGAAAGGAGGTGAGAACTCCCCATGGGGTCTATCAAACAGTTCAACTTTTGTCTTTAGCTTTTAGTGAAATGTTTCTCCATGAATTTCACTCACAATTATTGACTTTTCAGCTGAAATTTACCAAAAGAGTTTTATGTTTTGCACAGTGGGAACGAAATTCTTAAGATTTTCTTTCAGAATTTTCAATTTATCAACCAATAATGTATTTTTCAAGTATTTGTGTTCATAATTAACCCTCCGAGTTGTGGATTCCATGAAAGTTGTACTAGAAGAAGGAGTGACTATTAAGAACTACTTTACTTTGCAAAAAAAAAGAATTAGAATTATTTTTAAACTCTAATGATTCTCATTGGCAACCACTCATCAACTCCTTACCACTAATGTGCAACAACTATCTGTATAGTGTGCACAGAATGACTTTTGCACATCTGTCCAAACACACACAATCTCACCTCCTCCCCACGGTACTTGCAAATTTTTGTCTACTTTGAACTACCCTTTTAACAATATAAGGGGCTAAAAGGCATGATCTTGAATTTCCTCCTATAATACATGTACAAAATCCATTCTTCCCCTTCATCTCCTTCCATTGTCGTCCAGGGAGAAAAAAGGCGACACTGGATCAAGAAGAAATAACAAACAACAAAACGTGAAATTGACTCGTTGTTCCCCTACAAATTGACTTTTCCCATGCATTTCTCATATTGTCTGTTCATTCAATTCCACACTTGTCCTCCGACAAAATGACACAAAATGGAAGTCAAAAACATAGAAAAAGAGAGGAAACTTTGTTTCCCCTTTGAATTGTGCTAACAAAGTCAAACAGTTGATGAGTCAAACGGGAAGGGAAAGAGGCAGAGAAAAACAAAAAATTACACAACAAAAAAAATCTCTTCCTCATTTAAAGTGGAGTGTCATTCGTGTCGTCCATTGAGGAGGAATTGGACAAATGGAGAAAAATTGAAGATAAATGTGTTCAGCCATGTACGTCGTACAAATATCTTGCATAATAAGCATCTTTCAATTTAGCAGAGACAGAGGGACAACGGCAAGGTATGCAAGTAGTTATCGAGAGAGAGAGCGGGGGGGGGGGGGGGAAGATGGGAAGGAAAGGAAAATGTTTGTGAGAACGTTTCACGGGCACTTCCTTCGGATGAGGATCATGTTGTGTGTGCGAGATGAAGACAGAGAGAGAGGGAGAGAAAGAGAGCCGGGGATATTTTGTGAGTAGAGTAGAGATGGAAGAGGAGGGAAGACCCCGTGAGGGAGGTTGTTTCTAAAAGACTCCCTCTCCGCAACTATTCAAAAACTTTTTTCCATGGCACAAAAGGGAAGAGGAGAGAGAGAGACTGGTAGTACACAAGGAGAGACAGTGTGTGTGTGTGTGTGGTAGTAGTATGGAGAGTACAAGATTCTCAACCTACGCTCTCTTTGTATAGCACATGACTATATATAAGAGGTAGAGTTGTAGCTATATAACAGAGCAGTTTGCAAATGAGACTCGAATCGTACACGGCCAATTCAAGTTGAAGCCGGTAAGACAAGACTGACTTCACGGAGGACGGACGGTGTGTGCTCCCCAGACTGACTGTGAGAGTGTGTGTGGATATTTTCATTTTCTCACTGCACAGCCCCGCAGTAGAGTAGGAGTCAACAGTGACAAGACAACACACACATCCACACACACACACAACCACTGATCATCAGCATATCCCGTTTTGATCAGTGATCAACTCTTTTTTAACATCATTATCCCCTCCCCCACTCTCTCTCTTCTTTTCTCCCTGACAATCCAGAAAAAGACTTGGGATATTTTAATGGCAAGTTGAGTGATGTGTCGTGTGGAGAAAGAGACAAAATCTACCCGGGCAAATAAATCCCGACAAGTTCACATTGTACGCTAAAATTTGTGATCAGAAAAATATATACACTTTTTGTGTGCCTACCTTTTGCTGTTGTGTGTGCGTGTGTGTGTGACAAAAAAAGAAAGGGGGAAAGTTGATTCATTTTTACTCCTCCAGTTTACCTTCACATCTCGAACCTCCCACAATCAACGGAGGAAACGTCAGGAACCACAACCTGTTGAATTTCTTCATCTCTCTCTCTCCACATCTGTATCATCTTGAACTTCTTCGGTTTCCTCCAGACACACACATACACACACAAACGAAACAGAGTGCTCCTCTCTCTCTCTCTCTCCGTCCTGTGTACTTGTGTACTGTGTGTGTGTTGTTTGTTTTTATTTGTTAAAAAATGAGGAGGAAAGCTTTCTAGTAATGTGAAATTTTACTCAGGGAAATTTTTTTTGGGCTGATTTTGAAAATAATTAGTTAATTTTTTTTTTTGAGAGAGAGAGGACAAGACAAGGAAAGAAAGGGAAGGAGTGAAATGATAAATGGATATTTCAAAGTGTACAAGAAGTGAAAGCACGTGTTATTTTTGATTGTGTTGATTCGTGTGTGGAATGAAAGATGATAAAAAGAACATAGGGAGAAAGAAGAAGGGAATTTTTGAAGCATATCATTTGAGAATCTCATTAATTATACAAAATATATAATATATATTTCAATGTTGATTGTTCGTCCTCAAATTGTTCAAGAGTACAAATAATTTTTTGTGTGTGGAAAATATTTATTTTATCTACTAAAACACGACGCGACGGGAATAAGAAATATTATTGTGACGTAGGGAAAAAAAGAAATGGTGATTGTTTGTGAATTTTAAAAAAGTGTCAGGAAAGTACAAAAGTTTAGAATTATTACAGAAAATCCGGGTGCAATTTTTATTCGTGGAGTGAGAGAAACAACAAGTTGAGAATTATACTAGAAAGTGGATTTTGAAAAGTGTGAAAAGTTATTTCAAAAATTTTTTGTGGTGCTAAACGTGAGTTGGAAAAGAAAGGTTGTGAAAATAAATCAAAAATATAATAGTGTCTGAGTGAAAAAATATTATTTTTAATTGACTTATAAAAAAAGTTGAGTTCCCGGTAGCCCCTCAAAGGATTACCGGTGAAAATAATGGTCAAATAATGTTCCAGAAGATCGACATAAGACAAAGTAAGTTTTATTTGAATGTGCACAAATTAATTAATTTTCCACAAAAAAAATATATTTAAAAAAATTGTCCTTTTTATATGGAGACAAAGTAATGGAGAACTCTTTTTATTTTCTGTGAACAAACAATCACACACGATGCGAATCTTCGAGAAGATCATTCAAAGGCAGAGGAATTTAGGAGAGGAAAATTTTTTCGTGTCCTGATCTTGACTTTTCCACAATTTGAAGAATTTACAGAGTAGTGTGCTTGATACAATCTCTCTGTGTTGTGTACGATTTTTTTGATGAGTTGACACCAAGGGTAGACAACGTGAGGGGAGATGAATCATGAATGAAAATTTGAATGGAATTCTCTCAGAGAGAGAGAGAGAGAAAGAGAGACACTGGCTTATTATCCGTCAAGTCACTAATTGTACTCTGTACAAAAATATATAGGGAGAGTTGTGTGGAACGAAGAGAGAGAGGGAAAGAGTGTTGAAAAGTAAATGCAATTGATGATGAAAATGCATTGAAAAGGGAGGAGGAGGGTATAGGGCATAGGTGTAGAGTAGAAGGAGAGGAGAGAGTAATACCCAAAATGGGAGTATTGTTTAAATCCGTGAGATGCACTAAAAAGGTGAAAATGTCAAGCAGAGCTAATCCAAAGTCATGAATTCTTTCAAGATCCTCTGCCTTTTGTGAATGGTCTCCTCGTTTTAAGCATCGTCAATAAAATACAATCGAAGAGTTCACCACTTCCCATTGTCCCAGTGGAGTCCCTCCATTACCAAAATTTCCATTTGTTTTCTATTTTTCTTGTTCTTGTTCTTTCCTCTTTTCCTTACAGACTCAAGTCATTTACGAATGGCAACATGCTTGTCAACAAAAATACATTCTAACAAAAGGTAAGAAGCTCTACATTCATACTTGCGTGTGTGTGTATTGTAAACTTGTTCAAGTTCTTCTATTAGTATATTTCCTTATCTTCCACAACCCTCCAACTCTTAATTACCCTCACCCTTAATCTACCATGTATTGTAACAGAGTATAGAACGTATGCAAATCCCAATGATCTCTTATCCACAATAAATCAAACTGACCACATATTAAATTACACAGTCAATCATGTTTTCAACATGCCCCCAATCTTCCTCTCTTCATCACTACATTTTATGATGATCATAATCCTCTCGCTAAGTGTCACTTGCAAAAAAAACCAACAACTACTACTGAGTCTCTCCGAAAAAAGACGACGACGACGACAGGGAATTTGTGTAACCAAGTTCTCGGTTGATACAATTAAATGTAATTACCCCTACAGAGAGAATTTTCTCAACAAGATTTTAATCAAGTCTCCAAATAGAATTGACAAAAGAATCCTCCTCCTCCCACAACTTCCATCCTCTGATATAAATATCTACAATCCATGGTCTCTTTATTCTTATCGTTCAAATATCCTTTTTTTCCATGGAATTGATGAAAATCCACGTGGATTTCAAATTGGAGAGAAATGGATGGATTCGAGAGAGTGAGCGAGAGAGAGAGAGAGAGAAGGAGAGAGAATGTGTGTCTTAAAAATAGTCACCGACTAAATTTAGGGCCAAAAAATAGCAACCATATTACCAACCATATTGGGTGGGTGGGCGAAATATGGCTAAAAATATCTCATGATGATTCGCAAAACTATTTTGGGAAGGCGACACTGTAGAACTGAAGGGAAAAACGTAACGTACTCTTCTCCTCATCATCCTTCCCTTCTCTTCTCCTCTCTTTTCTTATTCTATTCTGTTCTCTCCGCGTACTCGTACTCGGGCCGTAGTAGAGTAGTCAGTGTACTACAAGTGTACCGTATGTACAGTGTGTGTGTACAATATGTGTGTGTGTATCACTATCAGGAGGAATGAGATGCCGGTGACGATGAACGACGAGAAGAGTGCACCACAAACTTTTCCCTTCCTCCCTCCTCCTCCCATCATGAAGCATGAGGACCATTTGAAAATCTGTAACATTTTTCTACGTTCTACAATTTCCATATCGCTTAAACCTGTCCCCCTCCTCCTCTCCTTTCTCTTCTTCCACACAACACACACACAGTGCACACTCACTACTGTAACTTGGGACTATCTGAGACGATCCTTTTGTTCTCAAGACGGGACGTACATAATGATAGGGACGTTGTATCAAATAACCGTCTCTCAATTATGA
This sequence comes from Pygmarrhopalites habei, assembly GCA_009870185.1. Lineage (NCBI taxonomy): Eukaryota > Metazoa > Arthropoda > Collembola > Symphypleona > Arrhopalitidae > Pygmarrhopalites > Pygmarrhopalites habei. Next base: position 39,199 of record WJFB01000572.1, read on the forward strand.
ACGACATGCTTTCTTCCCTACGTCCTCAAAGTACAGAGAAGAGAGACGGAGGAAGAGCGCGCAAAAAATGGAGAAGCGTCTATCTTTTCTACTCTATAGTACTCGCATTGATCTCGCGTTTTTGTTCCCTCTTCTGTCTAATCACCTGATCGAATTAACAATGATGGAGGTGCAAATGAACATGGACAATCCATTGTCTGTGGCGTCTCAATTTTTTCTGAAGGACCTAAAGGACTTTTCGTGTGTGTGCGTGTTTCAAACTGTTTTGAAATGATAAAGTTATAGCACAACTGTAGGCATGTCTACGATTGCAAATCTGCGGATGAAAATAGCACAAATCATAGACTATTACAGGAAAGGCTGGACAAGTCACGAATAAATAGAGATGGATGTGAGGGTGTTCACACAAGCAGGACATTTTTAGTAGGAAGGAATTTGAGTTGAAAAATGTGGAAATGTGACTCAATAGATTGTCTCATTGGGAGAAATGTTTTTTAAAAAAAGACATGACAGTCATTCAATTCCAAGATCCGTATCTGGACTCTAATGGAGATGACAGGGAGAGAGGGAGACAGGATTTTGAGAGAAATGGTAGAGAGTGATTCCTTATATTTATATTTTTAAAATTGTATACACAGAATAACAAGTCTCTTTTTCTCTCCATTCTCCGTCTACTTGTGCTTGTGACTGTGTGTCTGTGTGTGTCGCTCAAGATTTAGATAGTACTAACATACACATTTTTAAGTCTATGGATCTTGTTGTGATTGTCCTTATAAAGGAACCCGCCTTTTTAATAAAGAAAGCCCTCAACCTTGAACAAGTTCAGGTTCAGGTGGTCCATAAGTCAATGAGTGAGTGAGGGAGGGAGAGAGAGTGAATGTGTATGTGTGTGTGTGGGTTAATATAGGGAAAAGGTGCACTCTGTTTTTTCCGTCCCACCCCCACTCGTGCCTCCAACTTTGTCCTCCACCTCCTCATCCTCCAGCTTCCCATTGAGTCGGACTAAAAAACAAATCTCTGCTGCCCTCCTCGACTCAAAATATCGAATATTAAATGTCCAAACCAGATTGAGAGAATGAGGGTCGTTAGTCAACCTGGGATGATGAGAATATGTAAACCAGTATTTTTAGCAGGAGTACCACTACACACACACACACACACACACTTGGATTTGTGGGTGGGAGGAGACAGGAAGGAAAAATGAATTTCTAGATTGTGGAATTTTGAAGGAAAGGAAGGAGAGAGAGAGAGAGAGAGAAGGCGTACAAAGAATTTGTGTTGAGAGTTACTAACTTTGATAGTGCAAATTAGACAAGTGGATTAAGAACCGGTGGCTAGGAGAATGTTAAAAATATAAAAGGGAAAATCAATAAAATAGGGGGGAGGTTGTAGTGTGTGTGTGTCTGATATAACTGAGCTATTTGATGAACATCTTTGACTCGGGGAAAACACACACACATAGACACAAAGATTGTCATTTTGCTGGAAATAAGCTCTCTCTCTCTCTCTCTCTGTTTACGTGTGTGTGGATAGGGAGAGAGAGGAGGAGAACATGCTGGTTCTCTATTTCTCACCCACACAATAATGTGTCTCCCAAGATCATTTCTCCCGATGATCACTAAAGTCAGAAGGATAATATTATACCTCTATCTATCTCTCTACCTGCCCGCCCGCCTGTTGCTCCACACGTCCCCCATCAAAAATCATTTTCTCCAACTAAACCCAAGTTTCCCATGTACGACGACACCTTGACATTCATGCCTCTCCTGTGACTACTCTCTTTTCCCCTTCACAACTACACACGATGAGTAGAGAGAGAGAGGTTGAGGGAGTGAAAAAAACTTTCTTTGATCTTTTAATCTGTCTACTCGGCTGTAGAGGGGTTTGATGAGGAAAGCCCTCAAATATTTTCCTTCATCGAATGAAAGGAGAGAGGAAGGATACAGAGAGTAGAGAGAAGAAAGGGAGGGGAAAAGAAGGGAAGGAATTGTGCGTTGGTGTAAAATCAAGTTTAGATTTTTATGTTGTCAAAAAATTTTCTGTTAATTGCTCACATATAGGGCTAATGATGGTGAGCTAGGATGGGAATCCTCTTTCTTTCTTTCTTCTCCTTCTTTTTTGTCTGTGGAGACTAATTTGAGGAGAATTTCGGATCAGGTGGCATGGCTCACGGTGTGTACGAGACTCACAGCCACAGCCACAGTCAGGGACAGAACACAGGAGAGTGGAAATGTTGACGAGAGTGGGAGTATGAATAAAATAGTTGATATCTTTCTCCTCCTCTGCTCTTTGGTCGGAGAAAAGAAAATTCGGGAAATAGAAAAAGTATTTGGTATGTACAGTATGAAGAGAGAGAGGAGAAGTACGTGCACACATGTGATTCATGGAGTAATAAGATTTGAAACATTTTTTCTTGAGGGATGGCTCAACGGGTCATTAGAAAATAAAACAGAATGATTGTTTTGTTTTGTTTATAGTGTTGGCACGTTGCTATATACTGGGGATGTGTGTGTGTGTAGTTACAAATTATATACAGAGAGAGCAAGAGAGAGAGAGAGAGAGAGAGAGTGAAAAGTCTATTGAAAATTTGTATGAGGATCTGGTCGTTTATACTTCTCCCCACCACACACACACAATGAAAGACTATTAGCAAGCATATGTACAGACATTAAGAGCGTGTGTTAGATTTGTACTACACATACAAGTATACACAAGGTACTTTTTTATGAGAAGGAAGAAGGCATGTCTAAAAAAAATAAATGCACAATTGCTCAGTTGTGAGTAGTAACTTGTGTGGCTATATCTGTGTAGTACATAAGACACACACACAGACAAAGAGAGAGAAAGAGAGACAGATATCTAATAAGCAGATATATCATTAGCATTGAGTTTGAGATGACTGAGGGAATAGATAGTGGAATTACATAGTCAAAAAGATGAAGTGGGAAGGAGTTGCTCTTCAACTCAGAGAGAGACGGGGCTATGCGCTCACAGCGTCGTCGTCTCTCTTTCTCTATATATATTGTCTACACACACACACTATGCACTATACTGCAAGTGTATGTGCGGCTCTCTTGGCGTATCTCGGATTTATTCGTAGAGCTGACGTAACTCGCTCGGAAAACTTCGGCTCTCGTCCATCCTTATATGGCCAAGTTCACGATACATGCCAAAAAACAATTGGACTCGCAAAAAATTTATTTATGCTTTTTTTTCATTTTTTGGGGTGGACGTCGCCGTCACCTCATCCCTACGAGTGTGTGTCTGTGTGTGTTTACGTGTGTGTCTATGTTTCTTTACAAGGTAACAACAACATGGCATGGCACATCACATATGATGTGTGTGTGTGTTGTGTGAGAGACAGTGTCAGGGAGAAGACTCTCTTTGGGCCAGAGGAGAGAGAGAGAGAGGAGTTGATAGAAATTCAAGCTCATCTTTGTGGGGAATGACAGGTGACAGGTGCTGATCCGCCAGGTCTTCTCTGCATCACTTGAGTCTCTCTCAAAAACGTTGCTCGAGAGATGTCGAGGAGGAGAGGAGAAGAGCTGGAATACGAAGCAGCTGAGGATCCATAAGGATCACTTGTTGTAAATAGAGGGAAAAAAGTTTATCCAACAGTCCAATGGCTGTGTATTAAAGAGGAGAAGAAAATGTTGATCACACACAGCGAGAGGGAAGCGAAAAGCGGTAGCAGTCAAGTCACTATACCCCTTCCTCATTCTTCTCAGAATGATCTTCTCACAGCTCCTCTTCTCTTTACTCCCCATCTCCTCACACACACACACACACACACACATGGGAACGAGGCTCTGCACACTGTGCAGCCACACAATGCAACACAAAAAATAAAGCAAAGCACATTTACATAAGTAAATAGAATGTGTGTGTTTGTTTCACATCGTTAATGCTTTTTTATCATGTTAATCTCAAAAGCTAAAGTTTTAACTCCTTCACAGCCTCTCTCTCTCTCTCCTCCTGTGTAAACTCTGTGTGTACACACACACATAGAGAAAGAGAAGGAGAGACTAAAAAAGTAAAGATGATGATTGTGGTGAGGAAAATTCCGTGTTAAGTAATACAAAGAATATTTTAAGAGATTATAAATTGTCTATACATACAAGGAGTAGTCACGTGAGTTAATATTCTGTTATCTACAGTGTAGGGTTCCAATGAATGGGGAGTAGGACAAATAATTCTGTTTAATTGACGTGTAAAAAAATGTGTAATATATATTTTTAGAAGGGAAGGATGATGCTCACGGATACGTGTGTGCTTGTGTGTGTCTGTGTGTGTGGATGTGGATGTATGGATGGTGATCAGGATTTAACGTCCGTCAAGGATAGGATTTGGAGAGTATACTGTAATTTATTGAATGTTGTGGTTTCTCAAAAAAGATTTGTATGAATGTGAATTTTCGTGTATTTTTTTGAAGGCTGAGGAACAGTTTTCCGGGATACAGTGTCGAGAAAGAGATAGAGAATGTGTAGAAGGGATAGGGGAGTGTCAGAGAGAGGAAGAGATTGAGAAAAAATGATATGAAATTGGTTGAAATTAAATAGGATTTTTTGTGTGTTTTCTACTGTTTTTTCCTGTGTTTTGAACAACGTGAGGAAAGAAATAAAGAGAGGACGAGTCAAAATAGAAATATATAGAGAGAGATTATAGCGTATGATGAGACAGCCCATTTATCCTGATCACACACTACATGACACACTATTGAACTTCCTGGAAAGTGTGTGTGTGTGGATTTTGTAGTCTGAACAAGTGTGTGTGTGAGTGTTTTTTTGTGAATTGGGGAAAGATTGATAAAAAAATTTTGTGTAGTGTCGCAGGGGGATGGATAAAAATCTAGTACTACTCTAGTACTCGGAAGAAGTGTATATTTAGGAAAAAAACTGTTGTGCAAAAAATTGGTTCATTTTTTTGGCAGAGGAGAGACCCCATCCAATGTCTTGATCCGCAATGATCCATTTGACGTTTCCTCCTTAATGCAAGTTTTATAGGGTATGTAAAATAAGGTATGTCCCTCTACAGGGAGCGAGACTGAGAGAGAGAGGGAGGGACAACCTTCAGTTTTTCAGTGGAAGTTTCCAGGTGTACTAGTAAATATTTTTGTTTTGAAAAATATTCTTCCGTGTATTCAGGATAAGTTGTGACGTCCGCTGGCATACGCGCACTCGGATTAAAAGAGAGAAAAGAGAGAGAGAAAGTGGAGAAACTTTGCAGCATCAGGAGCGGAGGAGAAGCAGAAGAGAGCAGGAGCAGCAGCACACACACACACACTCTCTGTCTCACCTCTCACTGTGAAAGTTGCAAAAGGGGGGAGAGAACGCGAAAGAGTTTTTCCAGGAAAACCTTGATATTAATTTATAGACGAGCTCACCAAGGAAAGTAAAGGGAAAGACGGCGCTTCTCCATGAGACAAATATCAAAGCCCAAATGGAAAGAAAAAGCGTAACTCTCTTTCTCCTCACTCCCCCTACACTCCTCCCTCCCTACCTTAAATTATACATCACTCCTTTTAATCCACCTCCATTCCCTACCTGACTACACCATATTTCTTTCCAATTCCAAATCATTGTACCATTTTTACTACGATGTTAACAGAATATCCTGGAATCCTCCACTGCGAAAATTACTTGGAAAGATGGAGAAAGTTCAGTGATTTGAAAATATGTTATGATGTATGGAGAAAGTTAAAAATACATATTTTTTAAAATTGTTTTAGCATTGGAGAAAGTTTAAAAAAGAGAGAAAAAAAAATAGATTCGAAATCGTACATAAAATTATTTCCATTTCACTCAAAGACTCAAAAAGAGCTCAATACATTTACTACGTGTGTGGGAAGAGGCTTGATCGGTCATTGACACACACATTTGTCCTAGTTTTTCTAGTCTCCTCCCGTGATGCTCCACAGTGATTTAAAATAAATTCAGAAAGAATTTTTTTGATCAATATTGGAGAGAAGGTCTTTACGCAAGTATGAAATTAAGTGGGACATAGGATGACTTCAGATTTTGACCCACAGAATTTATTGGGAGAATAAATTGTTCAACAATAGAACAAAATTTATGCGTCATGAAAAATGAGTACATAAATTAAAAATATTTCAAATCAGTTTGTAATTGTAATGGAAAAAAGTGGGAAAAAAGCTGATGTAAAGTTTGACACAAAGTCCATCACAAAACAGCTTTCCCTTTCACTGTATCCTGGAAAGATGCTGACCTCCCCGCATGTTGACTCTCAGGTTGGGAGCGAACAGGGAGGGTGGTGTGTGTGTGTGTTTAGGAAAAATGTTGAGGAAGTGTGTGTATGTTCATGATCTTCCCAAAGATATGGAAGGGTAGTGGAGGTAGTAGTATACATGGTGTAAAGAAGAGGAAGAGTGTGTGTGTGTGTCTCTGAGTTCCAGACAGGGGAGCAGAGCGTATCGACCGGGATCCTGCGGGAGCACATGGTTTCCCGTAGACGTCACAGAATTTTCACTCGTAGTCGAAAGCAGTGGTTCTGACGTCATGACCCCCGAACGAAGAAAAGAGAGGAACGAACCATGAGCGGAGGAGAAGGCACAAAAAGGAAAATAGTGACAAAGGGGTAGGGTGGCTGGAGAGACAAGGTGATTCCATTCATAAATTTATCTTACAAGCGCTCCCTCGCCCTCCACTCACTCAGTTGAAAGGTAGTCGTGAGTCTGGGATCTCTCTGCTCTCACTCTCTCCGTCTCTTCTCTTCTTACTACTAAACATACTCTACTATCACACTCCACAGTCAGTCGTGTCTCAGACACAGTCCTTCTACAAACACACAAACTATTACCTAATATTATAAACAAACACAACACACGTTCCACGACTCGTCGCCGCTTCACAACCATTCTAAAGGTGCTCCTTCGTTTTTTCTCTCTCTCGAGGAGGAAAAGACAGAATTCTTGTCAATCACATTGTCAACCTTTTAATTCCAAAAAATAATTGTTGTACCTTCACCAAGGTGCATTCTCACTTCTACTTGTGGAAGGAAAATTTTAATTGTAAAGGAACGGTTACAGTAAAAAAAGTGAATTCCGTGAACTTGTACATATTCTGTTGACACACACGGGACTCACGTGTGCTGTCAACCTGTTTGGAACATTTGTTTTTTGGGGAAAATAATTTAAATGAGTCTTCACTCACATCAGCGGATAGAGGATTTTGAAGAATTTGGGGTGATTAAATAGAAACTGAGGGAAAAAAAAAAATTTAAATTAAATTTGCAAGTCACACTTGAGCTGAGAAGGGGGAAGAAAAGAGGAGGAGAAGACCAATTAAAATAAAATTGAGTCTTTGTTAAATTGTGGATAAGTCATTGGGAAGTTCATCGGAGGAGACTCCGGTTGAAGTGACCATTTCTCTGTCTTCAGAGTCCGAGTCGTCAACACACAGGCAAACCGAATCGGAAGAGAATCTGTCCGAAATGAGAATGATAGAAGATCCCGTACTGACTTTGTGTCACTTTCCCAGTCCGGGCTCTAACCCGGACGTTCCCGAGAAAAAGAAACCCCGGATTTTACCCACTGTGTCATTAAGTCTCCTTTGTTTTTCCCCACCCATTGCAACCTCACCACCCCTGTCACCCTTGACCCATCATCACCATCATCATCATCACTCGTCCAAGAGGGACAACAACAATTCCAGCCCTACTAGCAACGGTAGTAGCAACAACAACAACAACAACAACAGTAATAGTTCCAGTAATCCCGCCACCACCGACAACAATTCTTCTCTCGCATCTTTTCCAAAACCCGCCATCCGACTTCATCCTGTCGACAACGCCAAGTTCACCGACAAAGTTGAAGACAGTCTCAACACCCCGAGTGTGACTGCAGCTGAGGGCACTGGATTATTCTTCAGCTCGGCCGTCGTCCCTCTCCTTGACCCGCCACCAATAGGTGAGTTCTATATGTACTCTTATGTATCATGATTCTTATGCCCATTTGCATCATATAACACATTGAGAAACACTCTCACTCTCCTCCACAGTTCAAAGAGCAACACACAATTAGAATGTGGTTGAGAATAAAAGACACACATCAAAATCACATGGGAAATTTTAAATGTACAATTTATCACACACACACACTCTGTGTACTCAACTGCCCATTATACACAGCTTAAAGAGATCTCTCTCACTATCCCCATCATATATAGAACATGTAAAAGAGGATCTTTGTAGAATAAATTGAAAGACAAGAGTAGTTCACACACACGTTGTACAGGAGTACACAGCATGGGGAGGGGAAGGGGAGGAAGCAAAAAGTGTACAACAAACCTCGATGTATTCCTAATCAGACTTGTCAACACACTCATAATTGCATTGGATAATTGAAGAGTAGTAGTAGCAATGAAATCTGCATGATTTTATACAGATAAACATGAAACACACTATACCAGTACTCCACACAGCCACACACATAAGAGAGTGAGTGAGGCATGGGTGAAAACACATGCTCAGAGAGCCGCTCTCTTCCTCCTTTTGCTCGTCAGCGCTATTTTCAGATATGGACTCACTCGGAAAAGATGCGTAGGTGATACATATGTCTGACTTTCCATTAGACATATCCCTCAACGTATACCTACCCAAGCACACACACACAGTCAATATGCTTTCCGAGTGGAGAGAAGGCACACAAAAGCAGAAGTACAGCAAGAAGACAGGCAGGGCTGGAGTATAGGATTTTTGTTGAGCAGATGGGTGAGGAAGCACAAGGGCAGAGTGGATCTGACCAAGAAGTGTGCGCTGCTCTTTTTTGCCTCTCTCTCTCTCCTCCCCCCTCCCCAGAACACAAGACACTCTTTTGGCCCTGTCTTCAACATGAGCAAAAATCTCAATTTTCCTCTACACACACACACTCAACCAGTCGATGAGAAGGAAGATGAGTACTACACAAACAACACACACACACACAGTTGTAACTACTTATTGTGTGTGTGTGTACCCATCCACCTGATGATTCAATCTACAAATCACACCTAAAATACTTCTCTCTGCACACCCCCATCATCATCATCTCTAGTGTCTTCTTCTGCATTTTCAATTACCTTGAGCAAATGAAGGATGAAGCGTGTGTGTGTGTGGAGACTGGAAGCTCTGCTAGGGAAAATTATGAGCAATTTTATGACATGTCCAAAATGAAACACACATCATACACACACACACACATGCAGTACATTTTATGGGCAATTTTTATTTACATGGAAATACAGAGAAAAGGAATGAAATGAGTGGAAGGGAATTTAATTTTGTTAATTATTTTAAAGGTTCGTTAGATTCGGATCTTACGTTGTCATCCTCCAGTTCTTCCCCTGAATCCTCCCCTCCCAGCAGTCCAAAAATGTTCCCATCTCACCACCAGTCACTCGAAGAATCTCAACATAATCAGCACCAACAACAACAACAGCAACAACAACAGCAGCAGCAGCAGCAGCAACAACAACAACAACAAAGACTTCGTGTCACAATGCCGACGATAGCACAACAACAAACCTCTCTGAATACCCCATTACCACAATCAGGGGGGTCCCCGACTTCAGGGATAAATTGGATTTTACCCTCTCCAGACCGAAGTTTCTATGCTCCGCTCTTTGGTATCCTCACTCCCACCTCCCAGTCTCAACAGCAACAGATAACATTTTCACCTGATACTCAAGGGACGGGGAGTAGTTTTGGCACTCCACAATCCGATTTTTCCTTTGACCCATGTCTCTCTATGTCTGATGATCCTTTTCGTCAAGCTCAACAGCAACAACAACAGTCGACCTTTAGTAAGTCCATCTTTTTCTTAATGCATTTTGTCACACCCACACGAGCGCACACTATCGCACGTATTATATTACATACGAAGTGAGACAAAAATCTCTCTCTCTTTCTATTGCTGTAACTGACCTGCCTGGTAACTAAGAGTGCTAATCATGGATCCCAATTATTTCCTTCATTGTAGGACATTGGTCTCCTCTCCAAAACAGCGTACCTACCCCTGAATTTGATCAACAGAGTAACCAAGAGCAGTTGGTCATTCCTAAACAAGAACCTTTCACAGAATTTTGTTCTGGTGGTCCTCCTTCCGTCTCCGAAGGTGGGTCAAATCCTGAAGCATCCGCAGCAGCTGCTGCTGCCTCAGTGGGTCTTGCAGAATACAACCCGAGTACTTCGAAAGGACACGAAATATTGTCCCAGGTGGGTTTCCTCACTCTTCTTTTCAACCTCATTGCATAATTAGCATTTTTTAAACAACAATGCAGTGGAGGGCTAACACTGCCGAGGAGTACAAGAATCATTCAGAGAAATGTGACTGAAAACTATTATTTTTTGTTCAGGCTGGACCACTGAGATTGGTGCCCGTCAAACCAAGACGGTACCCCAATCGACCGAGTAAAACTCCCGTTCATGAGCGTCCCTACGCTTGTCCAGTCGAGGGATGTGACCGTCGGTTCAGTAGGTCAGACGAGCTCACCCGGCACATTCGGATTCACACGGGTCAGAAGCCGTTTCAGTGTCGAATATGTATGAGGAGCTTTTCTCGTTCAGATCATCTCACCACGCACGTACGCACACACACAGGTAACCTAACCATCCACTTTTTTTTCAAAATCCTTCTGTACTGCACCAACTCTCAGTCCGAATTGCTAGGGGATTTTAATTTCAAAAAATATATTCTGCGTACCTTCATTCATTTATCACATTCGTAAAAAGATGCCATCATACATTCAGAGAATTTTTCTCACAGACAATTTGCTTTATAAAATCCCCCACAAAAGATTGCTTCGTGTAGACATGTGATGGGATTAGTTTCTTAATATTTTCTTACTAAATTTTTTGCTTTAGGAGAAAAACCATTTTCTTGTGACGTGTGTGGACGGAAATTTGCCCGTTCTGACGAAAAGAAACGGCATGCCAAGGTTCATACAAAACTTAGGACTCGAAGGGAAAACAAGTGTATATCGAGTAGTGCTTCCTCTGCTGCCACTCCAAGTCCTACACCCGTCCATTTACCCTCCCAACAACAACAACAACAGCATTCACTCCAACAACAACAACATTCTTTACAACAAATCGGGAATCAAGTCGGACGCCTGGGTCAACCCCTCCCCCACACCCTCACCTCCCAGGACATGCCCATCCCCACCAGTGGATTGTGACCGGGTCAACAACTCCAGGAGGAGTTCTATCCAAAAAAAGGACTCCTCACCACCATTATTCCATTCTACAAGCTCCAACTCTTTCAAGGTTAAAAAATATTGAGAAATTGTTGAAAATAATGAGAGGGGCTCTGTAGTTGTGTGTGTGTTAAGTCTGTGTACCCCCCAGGAAAACCCCAAAAGGAAAAGTTTTGAATCCATTCATGTATTATAAATTCACACACACAAATCATCTACTTATACAATATATAATATACACACAATGTTCAAGTGCTCGTGTTAAATTGCATCACACTCCCACATCCACACACACACATCACAATTACTTAACCATAATCTCCTTGTCCCCTTCGTCCCTCTTCTCTCAAAAATGAATTCCCCAAGTGAAGTGAGCTTGTCAAAATATGCGTATACATATAAATGTTATACTGACTGTTGTAGACCTACATATATAAATATATAATTCTAAAGACTCGAGGCATTTGTTCCTCCATATTATTAAAAAAATATAAAAATAATATTTTTCTCGCCGTCAGTCGTCCTCCTCACCGTCGTGTGTTTTTTTTTGTCGTGTTCTCTAAATACTGTAACTATCTAATGATGATGGTGAAGATGCTGATGACCATCTCATCCGTTGTTCTATTGTGTGTTGTGCGTGTGGATTTTATTGATATAATGTTATGGATATTAACAAAGAAACACCGACCACTTTCACCACAAAAAAAAACTTTTTTAGCTGATGAAACAAAAACTCTCCACGGCCAGAGAGAGAGCGAGAGAAAGGAGAAGGGGAAGAGTTGGGAGAAAGGAAGAGAGAGAGTGAAGGAACCAATTTTTTGATGTTACTAGCCTGTAATTTGGAACATATAATATCTATATATAAATATTTATGTGTCAGAGCACCAGCCAAAGGATCTGAAGCTCTTGTTTAATAATAAATACATCATCATTACTACTACATCACTAGTTATCATCACATCTCCTTTTTTATTATTGTGTGTGTGTGCAGTGATCAACTGTCCTCTCTCTCTCACACTCCACTCCACCATTATGTATTAAATACACACACACACACTCAAACACACCACAAAATCACACCACACTTGTACGTTAATAATATCTTAACCAAAGTTTTACCACAATTATATATAAATATAAGGAAGGAGAAAAACCAATCAATATTACCAAACAACAAATGAACATCAAAAACCACAATCACAAAATAAGGGGAAAAGGATTACAAGATATAGTGTAATATTAAATGTTCGAGATATACAGGGGAGTCAAAACAATCATATGAAGTGATGCCACTCATTTGTGACAAATTTTTTTCTTCTTCATCTATTGTGAACACATTTCGTCCAGTCTTGATTATTTTAAATATTTTTGGAAAAATGGAAAAAAATTAAATGGGAATTATAGAAAAAATATGGCAATGACTCAACAAAAATGTTGAAATTACGCCAGTCGGTATATTTTGATGTAATGTAAGTGACAGTGTCCAAAAAGTTCAAATGATTGTTGAAAATTGCATGCAAATTTTTTTTAAATCCCATTTTTTTTATACACCACAATTAAAAAAAAATATTTAATACATTGAGATTTGTAAAATTCACGAAATGAGTTCGGAAGGGGAGGAAAAGAAAAAAAAATTTTTTTTGGTAAATATCAATTTTTTGTATAATTTTGATTGACTCCCCCCTGTACAATATATATTTAAATTAAATATTATGAATGCAGGGTGCCGCAAAAGAAAATAAAAGTAGCCCTTAACAACTTTACATATGAAGAAAGTAACAGTCAGAGCTACTTTACTTTTACTTTGAGAAAAAAAGAAGGGAAAATTTTACTCTCGCTCCGTCTCGTTATTCGTTATAAATATATATCATTGAATATATGATATGATGATACAAAAAAACGTACTACAGTTGACCTATACGTATTTATTTATCGGTTTTATTTTAAAAATAAATATAATATAGACAAGAACATATATATATTATTAAGTATATATAATATTATAACTTTTACAACAATCTCCTGATATACAAACACAATTATATTACTATATATATATTATATATAAAAAAATTATATTATTATTAGTGAACGGATTCGAGAAATCAAACGAGGTTTGACCATAAAAAGCTTTGTTGAAATGGTTAACACCCCAGTCAATTATTATTACAATCAATAAATTCAAAGACAACTATCTGTTCCACAATGGGAAAATTGCCTAATGATGATAGCATTGAAACATTTATCTTGAAAAATATTTCTACTCCTTCAAAACAAGACAACCGGTATGTAACTCACATTGTGTCTCCCATAAGACAATATACTAGTAGAACACACACACTCACTCAGTAGACACACACACTTCATTAAATCACTGACCCCATAATTCTTTGCAATATCATAAAAAAACTGTCACAGTCTTAGACAGTTTTTGAGTGGGCGACTATTATTACTCACTAGCCACCAATTCATCAATTTGTTCACAAATCATAGTCACTCTCTTCTTACCCATGATCTACATCATCATGTAACAACAAACACACACACGCTAATACACAACATCAATTTTTCTAATCAGTAATTACTCGAACCCACAGTCCATTTTTTTTCTCAAGTCATAAAAATCATATTAATCCTTTTGAACATATTAGTCCCCATCATGATCCATGCAACTCGTAACTACTATAAAAATTTGAACCTGAGTTCATCAATATTTCACTATTTTACAACCATTAAAGATTACTTTTAGGTTCATCAACTCAGTCCACATCCATTTACAAAATGAATGATCCCGTACGTACACACACACGCAGGGATGGCCGTTCTAGTAAATTGTTTTCCATTCATTTTGACAGTCACTATTTTTTTCATTATGGTAACTCACCAACAAAATACATACACGTACGTGTGTGTTCATATGGGACTAGTACATGTTGTTAACAGGTCATCATGGTTATTAGTCGTTTAATAATTTTTCCTTTCTCTCTATGGAGGTTCATCACAGATCACATTAATCACACAATTTTCATGCCAATCCTCATATTATTTGTTTTTTGTACACACACTCCAATTGTTACATGCAATCCGTTTGTGTAGTAACTGAAATTTATCATTTTTTTGTGATTTTTCCCTTTTTCATCCAAGTGCATGCTATGCTGTGTAGTACTTGTGTAGACACATTTATTTTTTTTCAGAATTTTCTCCCTTCCTTAGAGTGTTTGCCTGGAAAAATTATCACCTTCCTTTTATGTAGCTACCATCCCAAAAAAAGATGTAAGATGAATCCGTGGAACTTTCTTTTTGACCCGATTGCTGTGGTATTATTGTTGTGGCTTTGCTCTTGTTTGTGCAAATTTAATCAATCTGTTAATGAACTCCCTTTGCATTATTCCATGAACAGAATGTTGTAATACAACAACACACACACACAGTCACACACAGACGTGACACACACAGTCACAAGGTAAGCATTAAAAATTTGGCAATACTCTCCTTGCATTTCTCTAATATTTTTTTTCTCACAGTCATATGCTACATACAGAACAGAGATGTACAAATTTACAGTAAAGGACACAAGGAGTGAATCCACTCCATGTTATTTTAATGTAAAGACTAAATATACATGAATTATCTTCAGTTAAATATCTATTCTGTTTACATTGTTTTAATACTCAATTAAAAGGGTTGCATTTTTTATTCCAGACACCAAAACACACTCATACTTTGATAGCTTCCGCCATCCTGTCTAATCTCAATTAAATGTCAAATAAAAGAATTTGTACAATTGAGAGGGGAAGGATGGAGGGAGAGAGAGTTGGGTTCAGAGAGTGGATGATGATGTAGACTGAAATTTCGGTGAGATAACGGGAGAGGAATTTGTAATTTATTTGTGGCAAAGGAAATTATACGGGGAGGCGTGTTGAAGTAACATTCCTCCAACTTGCTCAAAGACATTTGTCAACAGTCATCAGACAACTGATTATTATTACACATGTACCAATATCATATCCACACACATAACACACACACGACACACACACACACAAGATGAAGACCAACAAAAAGAAATGATGGTTTAGGTACTCTCTACAGAATATTTGACCCAGTATACAGATTACAGCACACATGACAATTTTTGTCAACCTGTGTGTGTGTGTAGAGTACACACTATAAATGTCCCATCCACGCGCCACATCATCTGCATAATAATATGTAAAAGACCAAGATTTTTTTTTGAGACGACGACACTTTACACACTTTCACTACCTAATCGTTAACACAGCCATAACTTTTCGTTTTTTTTATCTTGTTCCTCGAGCACCCCATAAACCTTCTCAATCTCAATTATGATGAGATGAGAGAGGGAAAGAGAGAGAGGAATTGTACCTTGTAAAAAAATAAAACGTTCTCTTTAGAGGCCATATAATAAAAACTCCTAGTTTTAACTACCAAATTAATAGCTGTTCCGTCTCCTCCTCCTCAATCTCACAATACCTTTATTAGACCAAGAAAATAGCCGCAACTTTCACACACACACACACATCCATGCATGATTTGTCTCAATCCCTTCTTCCATATATTAATTGGGAGGTCAAATAAACACACAAGTAAATCACACAGGTTGACACAGGGAGATACGGAGTGAGAGTCTTTTGTAAAATGGAGATTTTTGATGGGGATGGAGTGTGAAGACATTAAGATTACAGTTAATGAGGTGACTGGAACTAGTTTATAGAAAAACTTGTCGTCGTTGACAATGTGAAAGCAGTCAGTCAAACACACACACACACACTACACAGCGAGAGAGACAGAGCAGTGACAAAATGATGAATTATTGACGGCATCCTTTTGCCTGTCTGGAAAAAAAGGAACAACTTCAACAAGAAAGAACAGGTCAGATGATGGTGTATCAACATCTTTTCTACATTGTACAGTTTAAAAGACACTTCAGTACGTTTGTGTGTACTGTGTACTGTGAGGACTGTCAAGGGATATAAAGCAGAGTGTAATGGTATTTGACTAATGATAAATAAGTGGCAAATACAAGGCACGTACGAACGACATTTCGGACACACAAGCCTCCCTCCTCCTCCTCCTACAAATTATTATATCACAATATTTATGATAGTCACTGACACACACACACACACACTGACACACACACACACACTGACACACACACACACACTACAGCCTACATAGTAAAGTATGTCCGGGTTTTCAGTTTAGACAACATTTTGTTTTTTTTCTCAAAACCTATGCAATGAATTTCATTGTTGCTTTCAGTTTTAGAAAGCCCGACTTCTGACGAGTTACCATGTTTTTTAATATAATGATCAGACTACATTGTACCCGATTTTTTTAATGTTGTTGTTGGCAAAAGAAATGATGATTTT